>JANHJO010010889.1:14729-26546 GCA_032468235.1 Pseudoxyrhopus heterurus
AGGACAAATAGGCTGAAAAACAGCTTCTATCCCAGAGCAGTAACTATATTGAATTCTACTGTATAGTGTAATACTAAGGCAGTATCAGGGGTTTTCAATTCAACTAAATAGAATGTCAAGGATGTGTGTTTTTGTTTTATTTTTATAGTTTTCTTATATATGATGTACACTGAAGATGGCATTTAATTTCGTTGTATGAGGTGCAATGACAATAAAGTAAACTATCTAACTATCTTTTATAAGAGGTATGAATATGGGTGCCAAAAAGAAAATATTTATTTTTAAACTTGTACATTTTCCTTCTAGTTCCAGAGCCATTGTTTTCAGTTTATTAAAACTTAGTGAATAAAAAAGTTCCCATTTCTTACAGTATATCTATCTTGACATACATGCATGTAGCAGTTTGAATATACATATAAATGGAGATAATATTATTCATACAATCAGGTCTAATAATTATTTTCCCTTCCCTAATGACAATAGAGAAAGAAAAATGGGGGAGGGCATACTAAAGATGAGTTCAAAAATCCATTCAAAAATAAAAGAAGTGCAGAGTTTAGTTTTTACTGTTATGTAATCTTATTTCGCCTGAAGCATTAGAAGATAAATCTTCAAACTCCCTCTGGGAAGTTGTGGCCTAATCAAATAAGAAGCTAAATCAAAATTTGATCTCAAGGGGAAATAAGTGGTTTTTGACTTCTTCTTTGAGTCTTCACGGCATCCTTGTAAAAAGAGCTATGTGCTGTCACAGCTGGGTCTATAGATGGTTTATTATTACCCAGATCCTCAGCTTCCTTGCTACAGAATATATATGTGTCGTATTCCTGTGTCTTCTTCAATGTACTTCTAAGCCACAAGTCATGGGTTCCACAAGTCGGTATGAATCACTTTGCAGCTATAATTGATGTCTTTGTGTTATTTATCTGCTCAGCTGTCCTCCATGATTAATAGCATGCAGGCGTGTATAGAGGGCTCCAAATGCTGTATTATTATATGGCTGTCATATTTCACACAGATGGATCTTCCCGATGATGAGCCTGATCGATTAAGCAACCGAACATTGCAGTATAACCCAAGCCAAGACAAATGGACGGAGTGTGCGCCGATGAAGTATTCGAAATACCGCTTCAGCACAGCTGTAGTCAACCATGAGATTTATGTCCTGGGTAAGAGCAAACAGATTTTTAAGAGATAGAGGGGCCACTTTTTATTTTTTCCTAGCAATTTGATTCTATGAAATGAAAGATTTCATTCCCCTACCACTCTCTTTCTTGTAAGTTAGAGTAAAGGAACAGGGAGTATATAAGAAGTATTGCTTTGTCAATGCACTAAGGATGAGCAAACTTTATTTTTATTAGTAAAGAAAACTGTATGAAATAACTGGCAAAGACCAATTATCTCCATTTTATACACTTATTGTATTAAACTTTTCCTTGGTTTATTTCATGCATCACTCTGGAAACTGCATTCTTACTTACCAGTCAGGGGGCATAATTTGGTTCTGCTATTTTTTATTTTAACAAAACAACAATGTAGCCAGTGCAGCCTTTGTTTTTGATTAGTATGCTGATTGGAAAATTCTGGGAATTGCAGAACTACCTGGAGGGTGAAAGTGCTATGTTGGAAATAGTCTGCAATAGCGCATTACAAATCTCTCTGCAGATTAAATTGTTATGACTAAATGGGATGTCAACATAGGTATTTCATTCCAGGTCAATTTACATGCATAAAAATACTAGATAAAATATTGATCTAAAGCTCAGCCACCCCAGGAATCCAGTACAAAGTGTAAATATAGAAACATAGAAGAAATGTGCATTGCAACATCCCAGCGTGAATCTATGCCTTTGATATTTATGTCCCAAATTGAACACAAGTGTATGAGTTAGATGGTTTATATTATAACAACAAGACATGTTTTGTCATTTTTTTTCTCCAGTCTCTATGGCAGGAAAATACTGCAGAAATTTATTCCTATCTTTAAATGTTGGCAGGATGGCCACAAGAAAATTAATTATCTTTATTAATGTGTGCGGAATCATTAAATTATCTCTCTGCTCTCTGTGGCATTTTCAGCATCTTAGTCTCAGTGCTTCAGACTTTCCAATTCAGTATGATTGCCCTAACGGTTTTATGAGAATGAAGCTGAGGCTACTCGAGTACATGAAAACATTATTATCTAGGACCTTTGTTGTATATTTGCTCAGATTTTCTATTTTGATCATTGTCCCTCCTGAATCTTTGTGAAGCTAGCAAACAACTTCCCTCATACAAAAGTTCCCACAGTTTTTCCTCCTTAAAGATTTGGGGGAAGGATTCAGAAATAATCCCTGCATATAAAAAAGCATGGAGGAGGATAAACAAGGGAGGGAAAAATAATTTACAGCCCTGCTCAATGAATTATTATTTAATCCATTGACCAGTCATGAACTCAGAATGACTGTAAAGGCCTACGCCAGAGCTTTCAGTATTCCAATATTTGAGGGGCTGCCACAAAGAAGGGGGGTCAAATTATTCTCCAAAGCACCAGAGGGCAGGACAAGAAACAATGGTTGGAAACTAATCAAAGGGAGAAGCAACTAGGAATTAAGGAGAAACTTTCTAACAGTGAGAACAATTAACCAGTGGAATAATAGCTTGCATTTAGAAATTCTACGTGCTTCATCCCTGGAGGTTTTTAAAAAAAGACTGGACAACCACCTATCTCAAATGGTATAGGGTCTCCTGTCAGAACAGGGGGCTGGACTAGAAGACCTCCAATGTCCCTTCCTATTATATTCTAATTCTAATTACTATTTGAGGTATTATTTCTATTCGTTGGATTCCAGTAAGAAAAAGCTTTTTCTGTTTGGAAGATCCTGCAATTGCAAACATTCAAGAAGTGTTGATGGTGAGGGGGAAAAAAGGTGGGGCATAGGTTTGTGTGGTCACAGTCATCAGTAGTTACATATTTTTTAACAAACACACATACAGTACATACTCGCCATGAACACCTCTGAGGTGTTTTAGCAAAAGGAAAAAAGAATGAGTTTGTTATCATTTTGATTTGGAATTGAGAGGTATAGGAATTAAAGGAATTTAACTTTGGAGGGCAAACACTAGCTATTGGTGGCTTTCTAATTCTAAACTAAATATCAAGAGAGCTAGGAGACAGTTTATGACCAAAAAAAGAAATGCAGGGAATTGGAAGTTTTTAAAGCCCTTATTTTTCATGTGGATATATGTATATGTGTATATACAAGTGAAGTAAGATTTATTAAGTGTGTACAGCCTAGGATGTGATATTTCAGTCTATTTCTGGCAAGAGAAGAACAGTAGGTTTCCAGGCCAAGATAGAATTTTTATCTTGGAATTCTAGCAATACCTGCAGAATAAAGCTTGCTTAACATAATCTAACATACAAGAGCAAGACCTCTGAAGAAAAAGGAAAACATATTTAATGAATAACTTCAATAGGCAGTTGAAAGCTATTTGGCAGAACTCCAACAGGGGTCTTATAGCATCATTTTGGTCCTCATTAAAATAGCTTAACTTTTTCAAGCTTTTAGCAAAAATGCCTTGTGGGGGGGAAAAATGAGCCATTTATAGAATCTTAAAGCAGGAACCGCTTTTTTTCCAAACTCACACAGAAGTCCAAAAGAATTTGGGTTCCTTTAAGGAAGACCATCGGGGTGTCGCATTCACAGCACCTCTGATGCAATTCTTTCTAACCATTTTCAAAGGGTGCATAGCCCTAATTTACACTGTCCTTGCTTCACTTCAAGTTCTGTATACACTCTTCCTCCTATCTTTCCACTCTGCTTTACCTTTGGACCCATCTCCCTCTATGAAGATATGATAGTGTACTCAGTATCCCTACCTGCCAGTACCTTCCTGCTATTTTTGTCTGTATTTAAGACCTAAGCATAGGGGATTAATCAATTAATATCCCATCGAACTGAGAATAAACCATCAAGATCATTGCCAGAAAACACTTCAAGAGACAAGGCATAGACAACAAGGCTTCTCTAGGGTTTTAAAACTTGGCAACTTGAAGATGTGTGGATTTCAACTCCCATAATTCTCAGGCAACATGGAAAACACTGATCTAGATGCATTTGACTTTATTTTCCACCATTGTGTATCACTGGACATGTAAGTTAAAGATCAAAACATCTCTCTGCTTTAAGGCATCTCTCTTTATGATGTTGTATGTGGAAGAGAATGGGGCAGGCATCTGAGGGTGATCTGAACTTAGCCTCCCTCCATGTATCTTGTGTAATAGCATCAGGACAGATTTATTTATTAGATTCATATCCCACCTTTCATTCACAAGTTAAGATGGCATCCATAGCATTAAATTGAGCCCTCAACAACCCTGTGCGGGGGTTGGACAGAGAAAAGTGAGGTCACCCGAAGCATTTCCATGGCTGAGGGTAACAGCAACTGAAGCCTCCCCTTTCTTGGTTTAACAACTTAACAGCTATACTATATTATATAAGATACTATTTTCAGTTATGTTTTTAAGAAACAGGGCTACATTCACAAAGTGTAAACACATGTGGGTTGGTTGCAGAATTAAAAGACTTCTTGAGAGAAGAATTAAGTCCTCCCACTATATGTATTAGTTTCACTCTGGGCCAGGCCTTAGGACATATTGGTAAGGAAAAAATGGTGGGTTAGCAGCAAGCTGCATATCTACCATATCATGTAGTTTAGACTGTGTGTCACTGCAAAGATAAAGGATGAGACAAAAACTAAAATTAATTGCTTTTCCCAATAATTGCCCACTCTTTTTTTCTTCCCAACAGTCATCACGTCATTATTTGATGCCCTAGTTAAAAATTCTTGAGACACCCTTAGTACTGAAATGATAAATAATCTTTTGAAGAACAGGAACATTTCCTGAGGATCTAAATTCTTTATTCTACTCACAGTATTTGACTGATCTTAGCTGTTTCTCCCCATATTTTCCCAGGAACATAACTATATTTGTTCAGAAGCCCAAGAAAGAGTGGTATTGTGTTCCTAATGACAGAGCCAATTGAATTCAGCTACTTTTGGAAGAAAACCAGATGGGGAAGGCACCATTTGAGGTCATGCATTTTAATCTCTTGCATTAAAAAGAAAAGGCAAAAATCCTTCACAGCTGAATCTCTGGAACTTCATTACCAACAATTGGCAAATTAGAAGAGGCTTTGCCAAGGGCACCAGCTCAAACTCTTCCAGAAGAATAGTACTCTGTGAAATACAAGACTTCTGCAAGGGAAATAGCCTCACTAAGAAGGGTGTTCCTGCAACATTGTTTGTCTGTTATGTAATCCCTGGTTTTTATAAATAAGAACATGCAGGCAGAATTAAAGGAGAAATCCTATTATAAAAGATTTGGAATATCAAAGAATCTCTGTTTATCGTTCTCAGTCTGAAATTCCATCTCATTAAAATCTTGTTTTCTCCACAGCTCTGGCAGAGAACTTTTTACAAAGTTTTAAGTGAGGTTCAATTTAAATTCTGAAAATCACCTTCATAAAATACTTATTAAAAGGGTACCAGGGGAGCACTCTGAAAAGAAACAGTGGAATAGGGAGGACACAGGAAGAGACTTTTTAAAGCCACATTACTTTAGCCTGAATAATTATTTTGAATTAATTATACACCTTCTAAAATAAACTGATTTCTAGATTTTTCAGGGTTCTTAAAGAATGAAGAGAAATCAGCTCAGTTCTGATAACGAGTCAGTAATATTATGAGAGTTAAATTTGAAAAAATAAAACAGTACCTTCAAATAGAAGGGGCATTACATCATGAAGTATCTTAGCCTTCCCTCCCCTGTATGCTCCAGATGTTCTAGAACTCCAATTCCTAAAATTCCTAACTTCCACAACTTAAGTTTAGAATCCTAGGAACTGGTATGGGGCTCATCTTTAAAAACTACTTGGGTCATATTAGGCAAATTAGGCATATAATTGTGATTACAATGTGATATATCACTTCTTTTTCCTAGCATTATTCCCACCCAATGGCAGGATCTGCTTGAAAACTCCTTTTTTACAACTCACTCACCCCTTAATTTGGGGTAGAATCGGGGCAATTGGATGGAGCTGAAAATTTACTGGCCAGATGCCCTTCCCAATGCCACGTTTGCAGATTTTTTTTCCTTTGCGTCCTAGGAGATAAATACCTCCCGCTACCTAGCATTGAACTCTCAACCTTCTGAGTGGGAGGCAATATATCATTAACATTTTTTAAAAAGAAAAAGGGAAGAAAAGCCTAGAATAAGTAAATTCCTCAAAATTTGATCAAATTATCTGAAATGTTTCTTCCTTGATGTTTCCTTCCCTTCTACTGGCCATTTCTCATGTACTAAATGTATATAATTTGTTATTTTTGTTCCAAATCTGATAGTCCCAAAGCACTTATGTATCTTTGAAAAGCAGCTATTCTTCTAAAGTTATGTTAACCATATTTATGATAGCAACAGTAGGATAAACTCATTACCATGTGATTTAACATTTTAACTAACTCCTGAATTTCATTGCAAACAGTAAAGTGATTGCAAACACCACTTACCAAATATTTTTTGCTGGACATGACATTGGAATACAGGTAGTTCTCAACAACCATTCATTTAGCAACAGTTTGAAGTTAGATTCTAATACAGATGCAAGTAGAAATCAGCAACTATCAAAATATATATAACCAATTTCACACAATTCCAATCTGTGACAATTTCCATATCACAGTACTATAAAACATGACCAGTAATATTATTCAATTAATACAAAACGGTAATCCACTTTCATAGGGCATTAAACAACAGCTTTAGCCTGTTTTTAAAGGTTTATTAAAAGATGCTAACTGAAGGTCAAATGCATCTGTTTCCACAAAACTTGCATCTTTGCTGGAGGTGGCCTCCCATG
Source organism: Pseudoxyrhopus heterurus (assembly GCA_032468235.1). Lineage (NCBI taxonomy): Eukaryota > Metazoa > Chordata > Lepidosauria > Squamata > Pseudoxyrhopus > Pseudoxyrhopus heterurus. Next base: position 21,629 of record JANHJO010010889.1, read on the forward strand.
TGTACTTCACTGAAATATGGAAGATGTGAAGATCAAAAAGCCTCTTTAAAGTCCCAGCATTTTAATGGCAATAACATTCCCATTTATATGTATGTTTTACAAACACAGCTGTGTTAAATTGTAAAAGCCATTAAACTGATCACTTACATGCAAAAACACTTTTGATTGCAGAGCTGCTCAAGGTGTTATGGAAAGCTTTGAGGAATGAAGTCATGCAGATATTTTTTTTTGCTGGCTTCCTGTAGTTGCTCTTGCACAATAACAGAGTTGGAAGGGACGTTGGAGGTCTTCTAGTCCAACCCCCTGCTCAAGCTGGACTCCTTACATCATTTCCTGACAAATGGCTGTCCAATCTCTTCTTCTAAATGTCCAGTGATGGAGCGCCCATAACTCTTGGATTCCCTTGATTCCCTTGATTAATAATTCCCACTGTCCGGACATTTCTCTTTAATTCTAGGTTGGATCTCTATGACATGTAAAAAATTCTTTGTGGAGAAAACAAATGGTGGAAGAGTTTATACTTCACACTGCCCTCCAAAGGAAGAATATTTATAAGAGTAAATCCTTTTTTATTCCTCACATTTTGTACAATAAAGAGAAAGGAGGTAAAAACACTATAAGCCAATTATGGTGTTCAATCAAGAAAGTATTTTCTACTGACGTACAAGCTTTCCAAATGAGTGGAGTTTTTAATGCAGGTATATTCTCCAACAAGCCATTTCCTAACATATTTTGAGGAAACAGAATAATATGACACTTGTATTATTGAACATTGGAATTGACTCCAGGTATAAAATCCACTTCTCTCCAATCAAAGTTGCAATATATTTTCTCAGATGATGTAGCAGTAGAGCAACTGTGTGGCAGGCTGACTTAGAATGCCACATGTGTTTGGACAGAAAAAGATGGGTACCGCCCCATAACATTTTTACTTCACATGTCCAGTCCATTATTAACAGGGAAATGAATGTGTATATAGGAGTGTGGATATTATTTGGCTCTTTCAGACAGCTAGTTTTTCTCAACCCAGGAAAAATATTTAAGATTAAATTCAGTACTGTTAGAATGTAAAGTTTGAAAGATACTACACAGATCATCAAGTGAATCTGCCTGCTAGTAAAATTATACATTATAACTGTATTCCTAACAGATGGCCATCTAGCCTCTCTTTAAAAAACCTCCAATGAAGGAGACTCCATCATCTCCCGAGGCAATCTTTCTATGGTTGAACAGCTCTTACTGTTAGAAAAGGGTCTACCCAGTATTCTGCCAAAATCTAGTTTCTTTATTATACTACGGTATAATTCCTACAGTATTTTCTTTTGTAACAAATCTTAACAATTCTGCTCTCTTCTACACAATAGCCATTCAGATTTATTTTTATTTATTTTTCACGTTTCTGTACTACCCAGATATTTGAAGACAGATATAATGTCTCTTCACGATCTTCTTTTTTCTGGGCTAATTATAATAGCTCCTTCAAACATTCTTCCTAAACTTTTTTTCCAGCCTTTATTAGCTTGTTTGCTGTTATCTGGACCATCTCCAATTTTTCAATGTCCTTCCTATATTACAATGACCAGTACTGGATTTAAATTCCTAGGTGTGACCACATAGTACAGAGGAATGTTCACTTCTCTTGATCGCATTTGCCTGGTTCGTTCAGCTTGTGATCCATCAAAGACACCCAGACCCCTTTTCCATGTACTGCTGCCCAATATGTTCTTCTATTCTATATCAGTGTCTTTGATTTTTCTTACTTAAATGCATTAGTCTTTGTTAAAATTAATTTTGTTGGTTTCTGCCATCATTCCACATTGTTTGTTACTCCCCTTATTATTTATCTGCAAAATTGACATCCAAGTCATTTATAAATTTGTTGAACACCTTGAATGGAGCCCTAAAATATACCACCTAATTGTGTTTTAACATATTCCACGTGTTATTATCAAAAAGGCCCTCTTATATAATAAAAAAGCACTGCATAATCCACATGATTTGAGTCTAGTTCTAACTCCTAGTATACCAACACTATATTGTATCACGTTCCTCTCTCACATGGAGGTAAAAAGCAACATATCAGAATATGGAAGTCATATTGGACCTCTGTATATATATGTGTGTGTAGGTATGCTTGTTTACATGGAGCCAAAAGTACAAATCAGATCTCTTGGATGATATTTTGCATCTGTCAGTTCTTAAAGAAAGTTAAGTGTCATTGCTAATAGACTAGGATTATAGTCCAAGTATGCATTTGTGTGATTGCTAAACTTTATTATTAAAACCAAATTACATTTTGAGTAAGCTTCCAATATAGTTCATATATTCCAATATGGCTCAGCAGTTAAAGACAGCTGGAGCTGATAGCCCTGGTTCGAGACCCAAGCGTTGTGTGACGGGATGAGCTCCCACTACTTGCCTCAGCTCCTGCCAACCTAGTAGCTCAAAAGCATGCAAATGCAGGTAGATAAATAAATACCCCTTCGGTGGGAAGGGATCAGCATTCTGTGCATCTCGGTGTATAATCATGCCAGCCACATGATCACAAAAATGGCTTTAGACGGCGCTGGCTCCTTCGGCTAAGAAACGGAGATGATCACTACCCCCTAGAGTTGGATACAGGGAAATCTTTACCTTTACCATTATAGCTTGTGCAAAGAAGTACATAAATGCAAATAGTTTGTTTATGAGGTTCAACAAATTGACATAGAAGAAGATGTACTCTTCATAAACAGAATCAAATTTCTTAATCACACGGGCTTTCATGGATATAGAAGACTCCATTCTTTGCTTGATAAGTTGCAAATGCAAAGCAATTCTCCAGCTTCTGTCCCTGACAGCTTCTATTCACTGACAAGGCCATGAACAATGTCTGGAACTGAAAAAATGGAGCTTTATGATTGTACTCCAAATCAGTCCTTAACACAAAACAATCAATGGAATAAGCTGGATAAACTAGGCTGTTTGTTTATTTATTGTGTATATATTTCTGAAGCTATCAGCTCACCAAATTGGTCCCTGTGGCTTGAAGTTCTTCACAAAGCAAATAAGCAAGTCTTTTCTATAACTTTTTGGGACATAAAAGAGAGTTCTACTCTCAATGTTAAAGATTACTATCATTAAAATAAACACCGATTACCCATAATTTGATTTCATAATTATGTACTTGTTACCCATCTCATTTAAATAATTTTGCAAACTCTTAGAATTCATTGCATTATTAGAATTCAGAGAAAACTATTAAAAATCATTGCATTGAAAGGAAGCTCCAGCACAAATCAGTACAATTAAAAAGCAAAGATACATAAGAAAATAGTTACTTTGCCTTTTACATAAGCTTCTCAGGAGGATGGATAGAATATGGATATATAAATGGGAATATTTGTATGAGATCACCATATGCTGTTGAATAATTAATACATCTATTTTTAATTGTAAATGTACAATAGTTCCTACTGAGAGAAAATAAGGTTGTATTATATACAGTTCTTTATTGATTCTGAAAAGTGAGTCCATATTTTCTCTAAATCTACATTGTGCGTACTATTTATTTACTAGACCTCTTTCAGCTTACAATATTTGCAGACAATGATGAATAACCTTCTGCTTTGTTTTCACCCAAAATGTGTGATCTTCTAAATAGAAACACATTTGACGACCTGTTGATTTTCTGGCCTTGCTGAAGCCAACTGAGAACATGTCTGTCAATTAACATTTAAAACTGACCACTGATCATTATCAGCTTTTGGTTGTCTCTTTGCATATTGTTTTTTCTAGTAATATAGATGAAAGAACTTCTGAGTGATATACAGCATGATTTAAAGATTACAAATTGTCTACATAATTCATAGGAAAAAAAAGTGTCACAGTTCTACAATCTGATCCTGAACACGTTGTGAAATTAGATTTAATTCCACATTTTTTATGCCTGTGATATGAAAATCTTATATAAACCTTATATAAACATGGCACCTCATGAAAGTACAAACATCTTTATTTAAATTTCCTCGTAAGCCTGAAAAAAATGCAGATGATTTAAGACAGGGGTCTTTAAACTTGACAGCTTTAAGACTTGTGGACTTCAACTCTAAGTGCTGTACCAGATTGTCTTTTTGCTCTTTCTCTTCTGCTTTAAAATCAATTGTATCTGCCATGTCTTCATCACACCCCGATTCGTCAGTGGTAATTAACAAGTTTAAAGTATTGCTTCCTGTATCTTCTATTGATTCATCAATCAAGTCAAGCATTTTTATGCAGAGGGCAGATATTTTAGAAAAGGCAGAGAGCATTCTATCAAGTATTACTTCGCTATTCACCGACATTTTATCATAATCCTTTCCACCTCCATGGCAGACGACTCGTTTTCAAACAAAGAAAAAAAAAGTCACAGTCACTTTCCTTTTTCTCTGAAGCAGCAATTCGCCATTCAATCAAATCTCCGGAGTAACTTTGAATTTGGTCACTTTTTTAGGGTTTCATTAAGCAAGAAAAGTTTCTCTCACCCTTCCACAGCCTCTGTTCGCTCTTCACACTTTCATTTTCCAGTTCTCTTCCACCGGTAGCTGCCCAAGCTTCTTAGCAGCTCATAATGGCTGCTTTTCTTCGCTGTCAGGTAGAGCTGCTTTTCCGGGACCAAACAGGGAGTTGGCATTCTCTCCTTGGTCACCTCTTCTTCACCCCTACAGAGCGAATTAGGTCCTTAAGGACCCCTGAACAGCTGGAATATTGGCGGTTTCACAGAGCCCTCTGTGAAACACATCCATCTCATTCAGTTACAGCCCCGCCCCTCCTCACTTTGTTTAATATTATCATAAAAATAAAAATTCTCTCCTTCCCATATTTCATCTGCCTGCCTGCCTGCCTGCCTGCCTGCCTGCCTGCCTGCCTGCCTGCCTGCCTGCCTGCCTGCCTGCCTGCC
>JANHJO010010891.1:0-14022 GCA_032468235.1 Pseudoxyrhopus heterurus
AAAATAGACTAATCACTAATTTATTGAATCAATATCAAGAAAATTTTTGACAACCATCTGCATCACGTTTTTATTCAGTGTGTTATGGGTGTTTTTACAGTAGTATTCTACAATTGGCTGGCTAAATTCATTTGGAGCACTAATGTACATAACGTTGGACAATAATAACCAATGGGATCCTGTAGGGATCTGTCTTGGAGCCAGGTTTCATATTTATATAATGAAACAGATGTCAGAATTGGCAGAAATGGCAAAACTGGCTCAGGGTCAAAAAATAAGTACTTTTATAAAATACTTAGAATAGTGTTTTATAACTAAAATAGAAATCTGTAATGGGCTTTTTGCTGAGAATGAAAAGAGTGAAGGAGTGATTTATGAACATGATGACTGAAAAAGTATTATATAAGAGGCTGAAAGAATTTCTGTAGCAATAGCTATAGTACTTAGACTTATATACCAGTTCAGGGTGGTTTACAACCCTCTCTAAGCAGTTTATAGTGTCAGCTTATTGACCCCAACAAACTGGGTCCTCATTTTACCCACTTCGGAAAGATGGAAGGCTGAATCAATCTTGAGCCATGAAAATCGAACTGCTGGCAGCTGGCAGAATTAGCCTGCAATGCTGCGTTCTGACCACTATACCCCACAGCTCAGCACCACCACCACAGCTCAGTAATATCAAGAGGGAGGATAATGAGTTTGCTCATAACTATTGAAAATTAGGTCAAAGTTTCCTATTATTTTCTTACTTAAATTATAAAGATAGAAATAGAAACAAATCTATGGGCCGATCATAATCCAGTTAAAATTAGTTGGAAGGGACAAAAGAGAAGATTCGGAGGAGGAAATTATAAGGAAGATCATGGACTGCGCAGAGATGAATCGATTGACTCTGGCCATTAAAGGGAAAGATGAATCGAAATACTACAAGATATGGGAATCTTTTTACTCTTGGTTAAAGGCTAAACGTAAAGGAGAGTAGGAGAACAGAAATTTGTAGATTTATTTATAGATCTGTTTATGAAAATGATGAACTGTTTCTATGTATAATTTATTTTATAAGTGTTTAAAGGACAAGTGTAAGAATATAAAGAAATAGGAATAAATGGTGAATGGCTCATAAGCACAGTTTATATGGGGAAATGTAAGAGTAATAGTTAAATAATAATTGGTAAATTTTTTATTGAGTTGTATTAGATTCGAACTAAATAATGGGCGATAAATTTGTATTCCACATGATATAAGATGCAATTTGGATATAAACATTTGAGTATAATCTGTAGAGGAGGATGGGAAAATATGATTGGCAATTGGTATTATGATGACGCAGAACAACATGTCAACCGGAAGACGCATATTTCTGAAAATTGCTGTATAATATAACTGAAAATCTAATAAAAAACTTTGGAAAAAAAAGTCCAAATTTATCCGGCATATATGTGAAAATTAACTCTAAATTCTTCCCAATAAATTTTGTTCAATATAGCCTTTGAACTTTTTTTTTTTGCTTCATATAGTTTGTAAAATTAGCAATTACACAACGTGTCAACACACCAATATCACTTAATATATTGTTTACAATGAAGAAATCCTTAACTTTTGGATTCCAACTTCTAATAGAAGACCTATTAATCCAAGAAATCAGTCTTTTCCTTAAAGTGATGCTATTTTTGAATTACCAACTATATTCTATAAGGCTTCACAATATCTATATAATCTTGCATTTAAAATAAAATATCAGTGGGGAAACACATTAAGAATATTAGGCTATAAAATCACATTTTATGACATCAAAAACTAATATAATACATAATTATCATCCTCATAGACCCAAGGGAACCCTAGAAAGGTATATGTAATAATGCTGGCCTGCTTGGATTCTTCAGAAAATTGTATTCAGAAGTACATTGACTTAACCCTTGAAGTAATATACAGCTATTATGAATACTAGATATTGACAGACTAAACGTATTGTTTTTTTCTAATTCTTTTTAAAAGGGTTAAAGTAAGCTTCATCATATCTTGCAGAAATGAAACCCATACTTTATGTAAAACGTGAAGAATTGTGTCCTAAATCTCACTCCATGCATGAGTCCAGTTTCTCAAAACAGGGAAAATATCTTCCAATGCCTTTTATAAGATGACCTCAGAGCCACTATAAATCTTGATCAGAACATATGTAGATCCTAATTTCCTTCCACTAATATTTGACCCATTAACTATTTTCATGCAAGTAGCTAAAATATTTCCTTCATTTCATTTTTTTTCCAGAGGAGATGGGTATCAAATCATTTCTATATTCCACCATTGAAGCATTGGACATATTCTTTGTCTTATACAGATCCTTTAAATCTTTTTATATCTTTCACAAAATACTGAAAATGGATGAGCAAGGCAATCAGAAGCTAGCCAATCAGAAAGGAAGTCTGCCAAACAGACAAAATCACCAGTGTTTTGGACAGCTAAATGGTTATTCATGCTTTTAGTCATAAAATCTCCAGCTCAGAAATACTGGATTTTTCATACTCATTATTAGCAGTCATTAAAAAAAGTGAAACTGCTTGAGTGTTGCACAGAAACAGATGCAATTTTTTTTACTCTATTGATAAAAATGACAAATAAAATCTTGCATCTCCTTCTACATAGAAAACTCTGCTGAAAGTTTCAAATCAGCCTAAGGCTAAAATTCATTGAATTTTAAAATTTTGACAAATATTACAGTCACTGAGAACAGAATGATATAACATGAGCTAATAATTCAGATATATACACATGAATTTGTTCATTCCAAAATGCATAGCTAAATGTCTGTTTGAGATAGCATTTACTGATAGCAGAGTTCTAGACAGTAGTTCCTGAAGAACTGAAAAAGAAGAAAATCTGTTTTAGGAAAATGGCTGTCTTTCACAGGATACATGAAAATGTTTAGCTAGCAATTATGAATAAGATTTCATTTGAGTATGTGTGTGTTTTACTTTAATCTATTCATTTTGATTATGGTCACAATACAATCTCAGTCCTGGTGTGTGTTGTACAAATTGGCACTATTTTACATCTGGTATATCAAAATGATCTTGGGAGGTAGGAAGAGGAGTCACAGACTGGGCAACTGGCATGTGAAAGATTTCTCACTCCACAAAAGAAGGAGGTGGGTGAGTGGGAAGGCCTTTCAGAATGGACCCTCCCTAGTTTTCCAGAGAAAGGAGGGGAGAAACATTTTCAATCTTGCAAGTTTCTGTTAATGTAATCTTACAATAGAGTTAATGCTCCTGGTTGTGCTTCTTGTCTAGACTACTTTGAAGAGTGACAACATCAGAATTGCTTCAGTGTTCATAATCAGTCAATGGCATGTTGTGATCTCCTCAGAATCTTATATTGCCTTGTATATTTTTTCTATTGGAGGTTCTTCTCAAATTCTACCTGTGTTTTAAAAGGCCCTATATTTTTGTCTTCTTAGTCACTGAATCTTTTATACAGGGCTATTTAAAACTAAAAGGAAATGTTTACATTTTTTCTTTAAAAAATTTATTCTATTCATCTATTGTGAGATTATTATTTCTCTACAAAGAAACATGGGGAGGAGCAGTTGATTTTCTAATTACATGACTCAATTCAGCAGGAGATGATTTTATACAATATTTTTTCTAATTCATACTGTCTTATTTTAAATTGCTACAAACTAACTTTCATATAGCACAATATGACTTTATATGACCTTAACTAATATAAAGGTTGGTGCGGTGGCTCAGCAGATAAGATGCTAAGCTTGTAAGCTGGAAAGCCGGCAGTCCAGTTCGAAACCCAAGTGCCATGCAATGGGGTGAGTTCCTCTCCTTGCCCCAGCTCCTGTCAACCTAGCAGTTCGAAAGCATGCAAATGTAAGTAGATAAATAGGTATCATTTCAGTGGAAAAGTAAGAGTGCTCCGTGATGTCATGCTGGCCCTTATGATTGCAGAAATGACTTGAGATAGCACTGGCTCAATGACCTTGAAGCGGACATGAGCATTGCCCCTATAGTTGGCAACAACTAGTGAGGTATAATCTGCAGGGAATCCTTTACCTTTTAAAAATTAATATCAAATAAGACTCTGGAAAAATAAAATAAAATGTGTGTTGAGCCAAACTTTTAGACTCTACTTTTCCATAAAATCATCACATCTCTGCCATACCCCCACACCAAACATTCCCTTTGTTTTAGTCTTTCAAAAAGTGTGCTTTCAGTTACATGCAGTGATGTATTCTCTAACACCAAAGAAGAGCATTCTGAAAAGTAATCTTTTCTATGACTAGGTATAGATTTTTTAGTCTTCCTTTCTAGACTGATGTTTTAACATTATTTCAAACTTGTGGACTGTATAGATTGATCATAGGTTCAATGTTGGATATTTTTTTTGACCTTGTTCTTTGTCCATGTATAGCTATGCTAAATACATCTTAATCTTCCAGGAAAATTGTAACCTATAGCCTTTTAATCTGTGGGATAAACCGGAGTAAAGCAATGGCATTTAGTTGGAAAATACAACTTGCATATACAGACAAATCCAGACAACATAAATAATCATATGCATGATGCTTGCTATTTCTACTCTGATTAGATTAGTATCTATCTGGTAAAGAGTGGAATTTAGGGGTATATAATAGTAAAATTATACATTTTATTCCTGGGGAAACTATTTAAAGTAAGTGTTACTGATTCCCATTTTCTGATCATCATGCTAGTTGTAGATACGGGAACAAGCCCAACTGTTTGTTCTCTCTTTAATGCTCTAATTTCACATTCATCTACTATTGATTTATGTCTAAATGATGTGTTATGAGGACTTACCATATCAGGTAAAAAAAATTTAATTAATTAGTGTTCTATATATTAAACAAACAAATGAATAAAGTAGCCTAAACTATAATTAGTATTTTCCATTATAACTCCAATAGTTGGACATTGATTCATTTTATGAAACCAAAATTAAAAATTAATAGACGATTGTCCAAATTCATGTTAAGATAGTAAATTGTAGTTAGGTTAAATGGCATCAAATACTTCCAAATTCCTTATTGTGGCTAGGCTCAGTGCAAAGCCCAGATCTAAGGCTCTCTTTTTTACACTGAACAATGGACTGGTATTTTTGTACACTGTGTATGTATATTGTTGCAGTATACATTAGAACAATTTCTGGAAAGATAAAGAGAAGAAAATGTACTATACTGTCTTCGTTCAAGAAGTTGTATAAAACAGGTCAGAGAATTGCATGAAAACATAGGAAAGATAAAAAAAGTAAACTTCAGATATAACATATAATCAGTTCTGGAATGAAATGTAATCTTCCTTTGAGATATTTATGTAGCTGATGAAAATGATATCTTTGGCTGCTACAAACCAAACATTGGGTCATTTCATAAGAATTTAGTAATTACATTTCTAATAACACCCCCATCCCTACTCTCCACTTCTGAAAAGAAATGGCTAGTTTTATATAGTACTTTAAAAAATAAATTGCCACTGATATTCCCTTTCTGATCTGACTTTCAAGAACCAAATGATTTAACAGGTGTTAACACTTCACTTAACAAACTCAGCAAGTTTCCAGAAAGCAAATGCTTCTACAGCATGTAGCTCTAATGCTATATATCCATATATTTATTTTAAAGTCTTTCCAACATTTAACCTAGATGTCTTGTTAATCCTGAAAAGCAGTATGTTAGCCAAAGAAGACCTATGAGTTGTTGAAAGTGGAATTTCTAATCAGCCTGAAGGAGACTACTGTCAGTGTGATCAACATTTATTTTAGCTGATAAAATAAATGTCATTATTTTGTTTCAGATATCGTTACTGTTCTGAAGAAGCAAATCAGCTTTCTTTGGGAACTGCACTGTATTTTTGGAGCAAGACTAATGAAACAGTATTATTCCCTTAAATGAAAATTAATCTAGTTAAAGTTCTTTTGACTCCATTTTTCAAGTTAATATTTAAAGGAGTCAGTTAGCACAAAGCATTCTTTTTTCTTTTTACAGAAAAACAACATTTATATAACTTTTCTAAGTTTTCCAAAAAGAAAGAAAATATATGATTCTATTCATTGGTCATAATAAGGCATAATGTGGCATTGTGTTTGCAAACCACAGTTTTCTATACAATTAGTCCCTGACTTACAACTCTAATTGAATCTGTGATTATCGGCGTAAATCATGCTGGTCGTTAAGTGGGTCATCACATGACCGGTCCCGATTTTACAGCTTCTTTGCTGTGGTTGTTAAAATGATCCAATGATCATAAAGTGATCACATTAACATTTTCAATTTCAAGTATTAACATTTTCAATTTCAATTATTAAAACTCAGAGAGCAATAATTTGTTTTCTGAATTGTGGTATGAAGGAACAGCTCTATTTTTCTGGTACTCCCCACCTGCTATTAATTAAAAATAATAATAAAACTGACAGACTTCCTAATGATGTGTTTTGTTATGTCTAATTTGATCTGTGAAACTGTGTAAGTTAAAAACCATATGACTGTGAATCAAACAGCCTGAGGAATCAAAAGTGGAAGAAGGTATCACCTTACTGACAGCTTCAGCTGTAAGACTTGTGCATATTTGTTGTTTATATCTTAACAAGAGTGGAAATCATTTGGCTCTGTGTGACAAGAATGTAAGAGCAGATCAAGAACAGGATGTTCTTAATATGAAAAAAAAAAAACCCATATTAGTCCCTCTCTACACTCTGGGTACTGAAATATTCTGTTCTCTGCTGACCCTGCCAATCCCTTATACTCAATCTGCAGATGCTCCTATACCTGTCCTCTACAGTCTGAATGTACCAGGCAACAGAGGTGGAACAGAGCAAGGCATTATGTGAAACGTGGAGACAACTCTTCTCCTCTAAATGTGCTTCTAAGGGATATGAAGGCTTTGTTTGCCTACTGGATTGAGTTCCCAAAGTCCATTATAGGGCATAGCCTTATGGCTGTCCTCAGTCCAGCCAACACCTGCCTTCCACTGCCATCCTTTTGCCCAGGTCAGCCCCTATCCTCTTCTTCGTTAAGGTTCTTTGCTGGGAACCGAATCATATGAAAAACCAAATTGACCTGCCACCATAAATCTTTTGCCATTGCTTGGAGCCAAGTGAATCTGTTACTAATGAGCCAAGCAATAGGAAGCCATGTATTTTCACCCTTTTGTCCCATTTTTTCTTCTTCCATGCTGTCCTGTTTGATTTGCGGAGACTGCCCGGACAAGTCTGTGTAGTTATATTGGCAAGGTTTTTTAGAAGTGGTTTGCCATTGACTTGTCCCAGGGATGAGATAAGCCCAAGGTCACTCAGCTGGTTTTGTGATTAGAACTCAGGCTTTTCTGGTTCCTAGCCTGGTTCCTAACTAAACTATACCAAACCGGCTCTATGTGCCATTAACGGCCTACTACGCCTGGAGAAAAAGTGAGAGGGAAAGGAGAGTAATTGTTTGAGAGTGTGAATGGAATTGAGCTATATATGATATTATAGTTTTGTAGCATTTGTGTGATTACAAAACAAACTAGTTCTCAGAAGTAGGCCTGGATACTCAAGCAGCACAACTCTATAGCTCCTTAGAGCAGGGTTGTGTTTATTTACTTATTTAATTAATTTATATAGTCACCCATCTCACCAGAAGTAACTGTGGGAAGTGCACATCAAACATTGCACAACTGCCCCTTGCAGTTGGAGTAGAATCATAAGAAATGTTTGATGTAAGGAGATATTGACAAGTGCTCTCTTCTGTCTTTGGGTATGAAACTTACTGTTACTAGTACTTAATGTTTTTAATTTTACACCACTGAAGGACTTCAGTTATTGGATGGTTTAAAAATATAACAAGACTCTTGCAGCCTTCATAAAGATCACAGGAACTTAGGTTTAAAATTAAAAAAAATGTTTCAATTGTTAAAAATGCAATATCATTCTTAAATTTCAAATAACATAAAAAGCTAATATGTGGTTTTGGCACAGTTATAAGACTATGGGATGTAATAAATCAGGTATGTTATGAAAACAAACTTGTGCTTGGTTAAAGTTTAAGTATTGTATATTTTATATTGTAAGAAGTTTCAGGCAGAACTGTCATGGCAAGTCTGACTGGCAAAAGAGAAATGATTTGTCCAGACATTCAGATCTGCAGGAAGATGCCTTTCTTTAGGAGTCTCATTTATTATGCCTGTAGGCCTTCTGTTTTTTCAATCGCAATTTAGGAATTAAGTTGGGCATTTTTATTTTATGGTTATTTTTTTAAAAATCACCATGTATCTCTTTTTATTTATAGATAAACATATAAGTACTAATATTTATATGTTTACATATTTAATACAAAATGTTTCATATATGTGTGAATATGCTTTATATTTGATGATGTCAGCTATGCTGAATATTCTGGGATTTAAAGGAATATAAATGCAATGCAAACAGATATGACAGATGAAAAAAATAATTGACAATGAGAAGGAGGCTGTCATTAGAGGTTCGGAAACAGCCATTTAAATACTAATATCCTGAATCTTGACAAATGAGTTTGCTAAAAAGCCAGGAGGGTTTTTGGTGCCAGGCTTTTCAGGTTTCAATTCAATTCAAAGCAGCGTCAAAGTAATGGGGACAGGTGTTGATGAATACAATACAGGTACTCCTCATGTAGCAGCTGCCTCATTTAATGACTGTTCACAGCTACACTGATGGTTATGACCAATCCTTGCATTTATAACCTTCACAGATCTATAACGGAAAGCAAACGTAAAATTAGATCATAACTACAGTTGTGGTTTCACTTAGTGATTAGTTCACTTAAAGACCAAGTTGCCAAAGCTAATTATGATTGCTAAACAAAGACTAACTCTGACTGATAAGATATATGGAAGGAGGCTCCCTATTGCATGCAAAAAAACAAAAAAACAACCTTAAATGACTTCTTTTGTCAGATTTGCAACAATAACGTATGAAGATGGGTAGATAATGTATGATATATATGAATGGCAATAAATTAAAATGTTTCAATTTCAACAAACTCCATTTTGAGATTGTAGCACATTGAACATGCATGAAATATCCTTCTTGTTATTTGAAATAGTAGTTTTTATATAACATGTCAAAAATTGATATAATGATGTAGCATAGATACTAAATATTGAACTATGAACCAGAAATTTTCTACGTTATCTTTCACAATAAAACTGGTTATAAATTTAACAATTAATTATTCAAGCTGCCTTTAGCAGATATTCTTATACAAGTCTTCCTTGACTTCTGAATTTTTTAAGTAATGAATACTTTAAAAGATAAAACTGTCTGCATTTGTTTAATTCTATAGTTCCATATGGAAATATGTCAACTGCACAATCTAGATTAAATTAAATTTGATGACTGTGTGATAAAGATTTATACAGGTGCTATTGGGGTTCACAAAATCAGGAAAGGTTTCTAATGTAGCTTTCATGAGAGCCTATTTGGTACAGTGATGAAGACACCAAGTTAGAAACCAAGTAACAACTTCTAGTCCTGCCTTAAGCACAAAGGTTACTTTTTTCCAGCCCTAGGAAACACCGAATGGCAGACCACTTCTGAAATCTTGCAATAAAACTGCAGGGAATTGTCAGGCAGCCACCAGAATTTGACAATGATTTAAGATAATAAACAACAACAACAATAAACAAAAAAGCCACTAAGCTTAGTTGAAGAGAAAACTGAAAATGCTATGAAATAAGACAATCCCAACTAAACTAATTGAGATAATTTGTCAGAACTATAAACTGATATCTGGGCAAGCTACATTTTCTAATAAAAGAAATTTGCCTATTTTAATGCCAATTTTGAAAGAAAAAATGCATTCTGACTCCAGCTATTTTCCTGGTCTTTTCAACAATTTTTGAGACCTAACCATTCAATTCTTCTAGAAAGACTTTCTGTTCTGGATGATTCAGAGAGCTGTGTATAACAGTGTGTCTCGTTAAATGTTTGATTTCAGAAAACTGGGTTGGCAGACTATTGCTCATCACAAACTAAAAACTTACACATAATAAGGATGAGCAAAAATTTCTTTCCCTAATCCATACTTGTCTGTCTATTCGAATAAATCATTCAGAACAATGTGGTTGCCAAGAAGAAAAAAGAAATGATAGTGACAGACAGACAGACAAAAATTCCAAATAAAACTATTGTTGTATTATCTAATGACAACTAAGTTGGGAAGGCAGACAATAACAATATGTGGGACAGCACAAAGAAAAATATAACAGCAGCAGTAACAACATAATATAAAATAGTTCACTACTTCAGCTTTACCAGTGTGAAAACAGGTACTCATCATTACTTAATTTGCAACATTTCAAAAGTGTTTCTTATGTTAAAGATTTTTTTTTACTTCTTTCCATTTTAATATGACATTTTGGGGAAGTTTTATAATGAAATTAATTCATTTGTTTTTAAATCATGCAACTATGTGGAACTGTTTCCAGCTGTTAAATTTTCCATAATCTATTTTTCTTTTTTAAACATACTCAGCTAATTAAGAAGTGACTGTGTTTTAAAATGTCAGGTATGACATATATATATAGCTGTGAAAGAGAAGTAATAGCAGTGACTCTGGCACATTTGAAAGTTATTTTTTTTAAAAAAAAACAAATAAATTAGCATTTTCAAAGAGGAGTTGCCATTTCAATAACATAGCTCAAAGTTGGATTTTTTTTAAAAATAGCAACGTACATTTTATTAATGCACTGCAGAAGTATATGTAACTAATAATCAGCTCAAGGAAGTTGATATGAAAGAAATATTGAATATATTCACTACAAAATCTCTGATCTGTCTATATGTTTAAGAAGTGGAATCATTAGATAAAATGAATGGAGACACTCGGAGTAATTTAAAAACATGGGGAAAAAATCATGTTTGTGATATTCCAGACTTATTATTTTTGTTAGTCATAAAGCTACAGTCTACACATACAATATCAGCACATCAAACATCCTGGATGCATAAGAACTCCTTCCTGAGATGCCAACAATGTACCCCAACATGTTATCAAGTTCTCCTTTGCCAAGTTTGCTTTATGTAGCCAAGTTGTCCACAGGCTGAGAGACTTTCATCAAAGTGTGATGTCTTGATGTACAAAAAGGGCAGAGCTTGCAGCATGAGGGTAATAATGCTTTTATCATTTGCTTCCCTTGAACTGCCCTGTGGATGCCTCTGCATGCAATGCCTTTTGGAATTTACGTTAAAAAATAATATTTATTTTACAGAGTGAAAATTCAAGACTCTAAATAACAGAAGCTGTTAATGGCTACTTTAAAGGACACATGTCTGAAACATCCACAGAGGTCACATTTAGAATGCCAGTTTTGAAGAAAACTGTCAGTTTTGAAGAATCTTCACTCTTTTATTTTCTAGAGCACTCACAAGATACTCTACTAAATCAATGTAAGCTTCCCATTTTGTACTTCAAACTCTCCAGATCAGGGCTGTCAAACTCTCGGCCCCCGGGCCAGATGTGTCATGTGCTGGCCATGCCCACATCAGGTTTAGCGAAGGAGGAAAAAGTCCCAATACATCACATGATGCCACCGTGGCAATGTGAGTTTGACAACCCTGCTCCAGATAATATATATGCTGAGCAATTTATGGAAGCTGAGAGGAAGCAACTAGTTACTAGTATAAAACTGAATCTTTACAGGAGAATTTCCGATACTTACCACTGAATCTTAGGTAGGTAAGATGTGACTATGAAGTAACAAGCTCACACAGAACTAACAGGGTATTTGCTGGAGAATGAATGTGAATCCTTTTGGGTCCTGAATTTCAAGTTTACCTAAATGTTCTCAGATGGACTTCTATTCCCAACATCCTTATTCTATGACCCTTTTTTTTCTAAACTGAAAATGATAGAATTGACAAATAAATGTTAATGACTAAATAAAACATTTTTGATTTAATAGTACCATTTATTGTCCAGTACACATATCACATGCTGAATAATTGTAAATAATGGACCTTAAAACCTTAGAAGTTTTATGTTATGAGGAATGAATTAAATAAACCTTTTATTTAATAAATAACCTTCCTCATGTTTTTACTTATGTATGGAATATGACACTGTACCATTTCTAAAATAAGTTATAAGTTATCTTTTGTCTTAATGTGGAACATACACAGAATTGGTTAAATTAGTTTTCCTCAACTTTATTTTTAATCAACCTACAAAATGTTTTTTTCCCCAAAAAGCTCACAAAATAAATAAACCTTACAGAATGTTATGTGCTCTGTTATTCCCAGCCTCAGCAACAAGACAAAAGAGGGAGACTTTGTTATTTGCTAGCTGTTAATAATCAAGAGAAGATCTGCCAGACAAGCTCTTGGAGAGCTCTGCCTGTCTGGGCCAGGTAGATGCTGCAATACACAAAGGACTTCATCAGAGAAGAAAAAGCATTCACGACAAAGATTCAGCTTCTTTAATTAAGATTTTCATTGCTGATACATGAATTAAGGTTTTACAACTGCGTGTATTCTAATACTCATGTGCAGGTAGATATTTTTGATTCTGCCTTAAATACAGTCTTCTCTACAAACACTCTCCAGCCAAAGCTGAAAATCTGCTTGCCTATTAGTTACTAACATGGAATGAGCTATTAAATGGTAATTTAAATTGTCTGTTAACAAAGATATTAACCCCTTTACAGATAGGAGGAAAACAGGCCACTGATGAATTTGATGATCTCATACATTTCCATTAATAAAAAATCTAGTATAGAAGGAAAGGGTCAATAATACAAAAGCCACTTTTAAGAACTTTTATGTACAAAACAGCTGTATGCTTATCATGTTTGAAAGTAAGAAAACATTTAGAGAACTATATTTGATTTTCTGTAGAATGATTTTTTAAAAAATTGATGTTGATGTTGATCACATGGTTGAGTTTTCTATCCACTGTGGCTTACATGTATCTTAAATGAATCAAATTCCTTACATGTTCATTACGTGAATCACTTGTTCTATGCTTTGTGACTTTTTCCCCGTGATCAGTCATTGAGTCTGTCCTGATTTGGCTTGATATGAAAAATAATTACCCCCAATGAATCTGTCTGCACCTGATTCTTTTTTCTTTTCCTTCCAAATGAATTTCTATAACTTGTGCTCGTGTTTCTTTTCAGCTGATTTCAACCTCCTTTATATAACAGAATAACAGAGTTGGAAGGACCTTGGAGGTGTTCTAGTCCAACCCCCTGCTCAGGCAGAAAACCGTATACCATTTCAGACAAATGGTTTTAATTCAAGGTTTCAAGGTCTATATGTTTATTCTTTATAAGCCATTTAAATTTGATTGTAGTGGCATAGGAGGTCCAGTATGAAACACATACAAAACATAAAGGCAGGCTGATTTATATTGGCTGCTTGCTTCATTCACAGAACACTTCTGGTAAGGTGGGCAAATGGATGCCCAATGTATTGTTGGGGACATTGTAGCTAAAATGAACAGCTGGATGTAGGATCCAGTCTACCGATCATTCTCTCTGGATTAAAGAGAGACAATGAGATCACCTTCATGTTTTCTGGACAGCTGGGTGTTTTTGTAAGTTCACAGCAGAAATGGATGTTATTGAACCCACTTGTACCCACTGTGAATCACAGGTTTGCTTATGCTCTCATCTATTAATGTAGCCTTTTTTAAAGATATAAAATTCAACCAAGCCTTATCTTTTTAATTACTGTGGAGTTTAATTTTCTTTTTATTACCTCTTAAAGATTGAAAAACCTTCAGAACTACAAGCTTTGTAATTATTGGGCAAGTGCCTGTTTAATCTGTTTAAAAAGAAAGGAAAGTATGTACTGTATTCCTGCTTTGTGAGATTTTATTTCTTTTTACAATATACAGCAAAGGAATGACTACAGTTTTGTTTTTGGAAATCTTTAAATGCTAAGAATTCAGATGAAATTAATTAAAGAAAAATGTGGAAGTTAACAAAAACACACTAGAAATCACAAGATGGCTATATTATTATTATTATTATTATTATTATT
>JANHJO010010895.1:4505-25468 GCA_032468235.1 Pseudoxyrhopus heterurus
CTGACATTGTAAACTGCTTAGAGAGGGTTGCAAGCCCTGATAAGCGGTATATAAATACAGTGCTATTGCTATTGCTAGTCCTCAACTTACGACCACAGTTTTGCCTAAAATTTCTATTGCTAAGTGAGTTTTCTATTTGTTAAGCGAGCTTCACCCATTTTACATCCTTTCTTGCCACAGTTGTTAGGTGAATCACTGCAGTTGTTAACAACAGAGGTTGTTAAGTGAATCTGGCTACCCCGTTGGGTTTGCTTGTCAAAAGGTTGCAAAAAATGATCACATGACACTGGGACACGTCAACCGTCGTAAATACATGCCACTTGACAAGCATCTGAAATTTGATCATGTGACCAAAGAGATGCTGCAACAGTCATAAGTGTGAAAAATAGTCATAAGTCACCTTTTTTTTTTAGTGCCATTGTAACTTGGAATGGTCAATAAACAAACTGTTGTAAGTCGAAGACTACCTGTATTAAGCCTATGTTTATTGCTAATGGAATAGTTGAATGGGATTGGAAAGAGGAGAAAATTATATATATATATATAAATTGACATCCACTTCTGCAACACTGGATTTCTTTTGACGATTTCAATCTGTTACTCTTTTCATCCATCCATACAAATTGAGATGGTAGCACAAAAGATGTGAACGAATAATTTCTCCTGGTTCTCATCTAGTTTTTCTGCTTCTACGGAACGTGGCACAAAACTTCATGGATTATCAATACTTTTTCCCCCGATCCCTTTTGCTGCCTTTTGGCATTCCTTTAGGTAGCCCTACTCACAGAAATGTGATAGGAAACCAATAGCGACTATCTTGCCTATAGATGCTCTTCTGATTCACAAAAGAGTAGATGTGAACTCCTGGTTGATAGGCTTCTTCTGGAAAAAGATATTTCAAAGCTCTTGGATTTTTCAAGTCTGAATGTGCTTATTAATTAGGGAAGAAAGAGATTTGGAGACATTGCATCCCTCTAATGCCACTAAGCTGGGTGGAAAAAGACTGAGGATTTTTTGAAATAAAGGACTGAAAAGGGCTGTAGCCGCTTTGTCATAAAACTGAGTTTTGAGCACAACATTTCTCTAATTAGGAGGAACAGAGTGGAGTCAATTAACCATTTGCCAGTTTCCAAACCACACACAGACTTCGTCTGTATGTTGGAGCACTGTGTTCTTTTTCTCACTTGGGTAAGAGTAATGAAAAATAATAACGCTCTCAGCATTTATTGCAGGATGTTTCAAGTGTTCTGAGTGCTTCATAAACACTAGCTTGTCAAAGCTAATGAGACTAGGCATCCATTAACTTAGTAATCCTTGTAATATCCCAGTCTCCTAGGCAGGAAAGAATATAATACTAATTCAGTATTCTGAATAAGAGAAAAAGTCTTATTTCCTTTCCATCCTGTACTCCCTCCCCCACCATACTGTTTATTTATATTACATTTCTATCCCACTGCAAAATAGCAATGCTTAAAGACTATGTATTTGGTCCTTAGCTTACATAAACTTGGACATATGCAACCTTAGATAAGAGTATTATCTAAACATTTTCCAAAATGCTGCCTAGCCCTGGTGGCTATCTGCCCCTAATACAGGGATCTCCGAACCTGGCAACTTTGAGACTTGTGGACTTCAACTCCCAGAATTCCTCAGCCAACCTGGCTAGTTGAGGAATTCTGGGAGTTGAAGTCCACAAGTTTTAAAGTTGCCAAGTTTGGAGAACTCTGCCCTAATAGAATAAGAGAGTTGGACGGGACCTTGGAGGTCTTCTTGTCCAACCTCCTGTTCAAGCAGGAAACCCAATACCATTGTTTCCTTTTTGGCTTGTTGATTGTCTCTTTTACATGGTATGAAGATATTATTTAGATATTGTTTATGTCTATGTGTCTATTGATGGCTAATTTGTATCAGGCTTCCAGAAATTCCCTAACGTTTTTGGACTTGGCTTGGTTGAGGATGGTCACAGTTTCCCAACTGAAACTATTCTTAAGTCTGTCCATATGTTGTGCAAAAGAGAGAGTCAACAAACCAAAAAAGGGATGAAAAAGACCAAAACACCTCCCCACCAGAAACCAACACCCAGATGAACACAGATTAACTCGAAGATGAACATTAAACCAACAAACAAGGAATAAACAACATCCAAACAAGGAGCTGCCAAACAAGCTAAGAATAAACAGCGCAAACAAAAAACCTCTAAGGCCACCCCCCACCAATATGACAGGGCAAGCTACCAGATTATAAAATGAGAGCAAACCCCACTCCTTACTAGCACTGATGATGTTATCAACTTGGGTAATGAAATAACTGCAATAAAACAACCAAACTCAGAAAGCACCAAGGACCCCGCATTTCAAGCCCAAACTACAAATATTCTCCTTTATTGATATTTGTTTTTCTTTTTTTTAAACCATTTTAACTTAAAGTTGACAACACTACCCTGATAGTTAAAAATCCCGATGATCTGCAAGCTCTAGTAATGAAAGTCAAGGAACAGAATAGGAAAGCATGACTAAGATTAAATATAAAGAAGATCGAACTAGTGACATCAGGCACAGCAACTAGCCTTAGACATGACCATGGAGATTTTGGAATGGGGATATCTTCTGCCATTTAGAATCAACCATCAACATTAAAAGAACCAGCAGTCAAGAAATGTTCTACAGTCTAGCATCTGATAGATTACAGTAAAAACTATAACTTTGTATGTCAGAATAACAGAATTGGAAGGGACTTGGAGGTCTTCTAGTCAAACTCCCTGCTCAGGAAACCCCCAGCTTGGGAAACCTGCTGCCCCACTGCTCAAGAAACCCTATACCATTTCAGACAAATGGTTGTCCAATCTCTTAAAAACTTCCAGTGTTGGAGCATTCACAACTTCTGGAGGCAAGTTGTTGCACTGATTAATTGTTCTGTCAGGAAAATTTCTCCTTAGTTCTAGGTTTCTTCTCTCCTTGACTATACAGTATATGTCTATACCTACAGATATGAGAATTGTACTGGTTTTCCTTGTGACCCTGAACTTGGAAGAAGCAGGAGAGTGTTGATGCTTTGGAAGTTTGATGTTAGAGAAGAATCCTGAGAGTACCACAGTTAGTTACAAAACTAAGCAAATGGATCATAGAGCAAAATTCAGAGTTCTAACTTGGGCACAAATGACCAGACTTAAATTATTATATTTTGGATACATTAACTGAAAACCTAGCTCTATTGTACTGTTGTAAGAATGGAAGGGCCGGGTTGAGGTGACCATTCTGAAGATTTGTTACCTGTGTTGTCAGCACATAAAGATATTGCTCACCATTGGTTAAGAAAACTTAAGTATAGATAAGAAACTCTTAGACCAAGGACAGTAGCTATTTACAGAGCAAAATAATGTTTTAACTGAATCCAGTGTTTTATCTTTTTTCAGGTGATGTCTTACAAATTGCCTTCCTGCAAGGCAATTTAACATATTGCATGTTCTTTCACTGTGGCTCAATTAGTTCAATCATCACTTAGCAGGATATACTGACATTCCAACAGCCGTGATAAATGGATCGTTTTGTCTGCCTTCCACAGTAAGAAAGACAAGAATGAGGATGTTTGCATGCAGGTCATGTGAAACAGAAATTTGTGGTGCTGAATGATTTTTAAACAGCTCTGGCAGAACCATAAGCTTTAAGCCACACAATGCAAAGCTAAGGATGCTTGGAATCCAAATAATCCTAGAAACTATGCCACAAAGCTCGTTGTATTTCACAACTCACTCCACACATCATCACATGCTACTGTATTGGCGGTCACATATGCATCATACACAACTTCCAGATAATTGGATGCTCAATATTGTTCTGCCCTATGGCTCAGTTTTTAGAGAGTAGTTGTTCTGACTTGGACTTGTGTATGTAAAATTTGAGGGTCTGCCATCTAGGTAGCACCTTTCCTCCACTTCTATCTCTGACTGAGTAAGCTGAGTGTTTTCAGTGGATGGTGATTGTGCAGAGCATTGGAAAGAATTGTCTTCTCCTACAAGGATATTGATCCCTTAAGATGAGGATAGACATTACACCATTGTAAAATGGAAGACTGATTTTTTAAGGGAAAAGATGGTTCTTCATAAATTTACACAATCCTTCTCCTCCTCCTCCATCTTCATCTTCATCATCATTTTAGCCATTGTCTATCCACTGCAGGATGAAGGCCTCTTCCACATGTTTCCAACCAATATGGTCTTGAGCTTTCTTTTGCCAATTGGGCCCACAATACTTGTTGATGTCGTTGATCCATGTTGTTTTACATCAGTTCTTCTTGCTATGTGACCAGCCATTTCCATTTCCATTTTTTTTACTCTCTTGATGATATTGTATAGTTTCATTGTTCTCTAATCCATGTGCAGGTCTTTCTATCTTGTCTTGTAATGTGAAGCATGTATCTTTCCATGGCTCTTTGCACCACTCTTAGTTTTTGTATTGATTGTGAGGTCAGTGCTCATGTTTCACTGGCACATGTTAGAGCAGGTAGCACACACTGATTGAAAACTTTTCTCTTCAGGCATCTGGGGAGGTTGTTCTTGTAAACTATGGTTAGCTTGCTGAATGCCTGCCAAATACATTTAACACAGCGTTCAATTTCCTTTACTGTATCATCTTCCATTGAGATCCATTGGCCAAGGTATATGTAGTGGTCTACCACCATCTAGTTCTTCTCCAGATATAAAAAAGGTTCTTTCTTTCTTTGGTGAATTTTTTAAACATAACCTGGCTGTTTTTCAGGTTTATTTTTAAGCCAAATGATTCTCCTGCTTTGTGCAACTCTTGTCTTTGTAGCTCTTTTGGATCTTGTTAGAAGAGAACATCATCTGCAAATCTTAAGTGATTTAAATAGGCGCCATTGATTTTTATTCCATCTTTTGCCCAGTCTAGTTTGCGAAATACTTCTTCAAGGCAGGCTGAGAAAAGGATATGTGATATTGTATCGTCTTGTACATCTCATTCTATGTTGATTTCCACTTTAAGATCGTTAAGGCAAATTGTTGCCATTGTTTTTTCATATATTGATTGTAGTAAGTTTATGTAAGCAGTGTCTACGCCTTGGTTGAGCAATGCCTTAATTATTGCTTGCTGGAATACTGAGTCAAATGCCTTTTCATAGTCAATGAAAGCCTTGCACAGAGGCATGCTGTACTTGTTGTGCCATTCAATGACTTGCTGAACAACTTGGATTTATTTATTTATTTATTTATTTATTAAATTGATTTATATGCCGCCCAGCTCCCAAGGGACTCAGGGTGGCATACAACATATTTAAAACAGAATAAAAACAGTATAAAAAACAATTGAAAAACACTTTCTCCTCATATCACTCCCAAGACTGGATGTGCTGTAGCCACTTCTGAACCCTGCCTAGTCCTTTGGCTGTGCATCATTTAATGTTCTCAATATTCTTTTTGGTATTATCTTGGTGAAATGACTGAAAAAAGTACACAGTACTACATTTGCATATACAAAATTCAATAAATAGCTTCATCTTGATAAACACTAATAATTATCACATTGTATGGTATCAAGCCATGGTTATTGAACAGCAGCATTCCCCCCCCCCAAGGGCTGCAATTTCTCAGAGTAATCTATTGGCAGAGTAATCTAATGGATAGGGCCATTATTAAACAGAGGCATCATCATTTATTCTCTTTCTTTTTTAGTCTTGTGGAGGGACCTTTTTTCTTTCTTACATTCCTTCTTTTCTTTTTATAAAAATAAAGCAACCAGTTTTAGAAAAAGCTAAAACATATCTACATATTTAAAGCTAATGATAGCAGTCTTCTGATATCTAAGGGTCTGCCACAAAGAAGAGGAAATCAACATATTTTCCAAAGCAGAGTGCCCCAACCTTTTCGGCTTTGCAGACTGGCGAGAGGGGATGTTTTTGCATGAGTGGCCAGTAAGCATGTGCGCACAGCTCCATTTGCGTGAGTGGTAGGCACACATGCCTGCCATTCACGCAAATGGAATGTTCATGCACACACTCATCCACCGCTTGTGCAAGTGGGGATGTGCATGCACTTGCCAACCACTTCCAGGGCCTGGTTCCGAATGGCTTATGGCCCAGTAGTGGGCCATGGCTCAGGGGTTGGGGACCCTGCTCCAAAGCGCTGAAGGTAGGACAAGAAGCAACAGATGGGAACTTATCAAAGAGAGATCCAACCTAGTACCGAAGAGAAATTTCCTTGCAGTGAGAACAATCAATCAATGAAACGGCTTGCCTTCAGAAGTTGTGGATGATTATCACTGGAAGTTTTAAAGAAGGATTGGATAACCATTTCACTGACATGGTATAGGGTCTCCTGTCTGAGCAGCGGGTTGGACAAGAAGACCTCCAAGGCTCCTTCCAACTCTGTTATACTGTATTCTGTTAGGGGCAGATAGCTACCAGGGCTATACAGTATTTTGGAAATAATTAAAAAAATGTGATTTGGAGCACACAGGAGGGCAAATTTTCCACTTGTTATAATGCTTTAAGGCAGCTGTGTTTTTGTGGAAACATGGGGCTGAATCATGATCCCATTTGGCTTCACATGTGCTCCAAAGCAGCTTTTTGGAACTGTTCAAAGCATTGCACAACAACTATGGGAGGACTGAGTTGCACACTGCCAGGGGCCTGTTGAAGCTAGCCTCAACCTTAAATGAAATTAGGCCATGGTACTGCACATGATTCTTGTCTATTTGTGGCTAAATTCATTTTTGACAGATTTAAATCCATGACTATTTATTTATTTTTCTCATGAGAGTATTTGCTAATGTTTCCACAATACAGCTTATGGTCAGAGCTCAAATGCTCCCAATGGGAAATGGCAGCTTACTGAGACCATGTCTTGATAAAGATCCAAGAGATTTCTGCAAGTGAATTCCCTGGATCAGTTTTGGAGTTCCAGCTTATTAGCAGTCATCTTCTGCAGTGCAGTCCTGGGCGGTTTTAGACATGGTCTTTGCGTGCTTTATGCTGCCTGAAAACGCTGATAAAAGCTCAGCCTTCCCTTTATAGGCACTTTATAAATTATCAGAAGGCTTTAATCCCCTTTTTCATGAGATAAATGGTAGCCTAAGCCTCCAACTCTAATTGACTGGATTTTTTAAAAAGTTTGTTTCTGAAGGAAAGCAGACCCTTCACCCTGCAAAACGCTTTCCACTCTGATTAGTCCTGCAATCAAATACAGAGGGTAGAGTTCAGAAAGAGACTTGAGGTAGGGCTTCCTTACTTTGTTTATAGGCTTTAAGAAATCTTCAAGTAGAGTAAGAAATGTGGTAGCATTAGCTGCAGGTCCTCGATTCACTCAATTGTAAAGAATGTTGAATGTCTATCTGGTAATAAGCAGCCAATGAAAACAATTAGGCCTCAGATAGAATTATTAAAACTTTATGCAAAGTTAATGTATTAGATAAAATATGTTGGGGTATGAAGCTCTGAAAGACTTTTTATGGCTAAGGGATACACTTCACAATTTTGGAGAGGGATACACTTAACATTGAAGAAGTAAAGTCTGTAGTCATTCATCATCATTCTAGCCATTATCTAGCCACTACAGGATGAAGGCCTCTTCCACATGTTTCCAACCAATACCGTCTTGAGCTTTCTTTTGCCAATTGGGCCCGCAATAATTGCTGATGTCATCACTACAGCTTGTTTTAGGTCTCTTTCGTGGGCACTTTTTATCAAGTGAGATCCATTCTATGACTGCCTTGGTCCGCCTCCCATCAGTTCTTCTTGCTATGTGACCAGCCCATTTCCATTTAAATTCTTTTACTCTTTTGATGATATCATATATTTTAGTTTGTTCTCTAATCCATGTGCAGGTCTTTCTATCTTGTCTTGTGGTGCCAAACATGTATCTTTCCATGCGCCACTTGTAGCTTTTGTATCGATTGTGAGGTTAGTGTCCATGTTTTGTTGGCATATGTTAGAACAAGGTGCACACACTGATTGAAAACTTTTCTCTTCAGGCATAGTGGGTGGTTGTTCTTGAAAATTATGCTTAACTTGCCGAATGCCTGTCAACCTCATTTAACATGCCATTCAATTTCCTTTCATATCATCTTCCATTGAGAACCATTGGCCAAGGTCTACTATGTCTAGTTCTTCTCTGTAACTTGTAATAGTAAAGCAATAACACAAAATGGTTGGGTCAATGCCATTTATGTAGACAGGAGCAGTAGAGTTGTGTGTGTATGTGTGTGTTGCTTTTTGATCATATTATGTTTATTTTAGGATTTACTCCTCATGGCAGCAAACAGTATCATTATTTTTCAGGAATTGCAACCAGGTCAAACTTCAAGGGTTGGAAAAAAAGGGATTCAGGCGCTGCATGTCCTCTGCTCCAAATTAAATATGAAAATGAGGCCCTTTTCTTTACTAACAATATACTTTTGAGCTTTGGGTAAACCTCTTCTAACCAGGAAATGGGGAAAATGTATTCAGTTTGCATTTTAATGAGAATAGATTTGCAATCAAAAATAATAACAATATTCCTTTGAAAATTGCACTTCTTGGAATGTTACTGTATTGTCTTCCAGCTAGAAAATAAAATCTGTTTATGGGGACATATACTTCCAAATATGCATGTTCTGAAAATAAATCACAAAAATGTTTCCTATTAGGAAAAGATATGCACAGAACATGCATTGCATGAGACAAAATATATATATTTAAATATGGACATTTAAACACAAACCTCCATCGGTTAATGAAAATAAAGGAAAAACAAAGGAATTGCTTGTTGAAATGTAACTTTAGGTAATATGCATTTTTTAAAAATATCTCAAACTCAGTTAGAAGAGGAATGCACCAAATTTAAGATTAGAATTAAGAAAATTAGATATTTGCTAATTTCTCTTTCCCCTTCCAGATTGAGGATTCATTTTATTTCCCATCTCTTATTTTCTCTCTTATTTTCATGCTTTCAGCCATGTCTTCCTATAACATCGAGTCCACTGCTTATATTCTTTTTCACTTTTTCACTTTTGTTTCCCTACCCCCTCTCCCAGTTCTCAGTAATATAAAACTTGGTGTGACACTAAAGAAGAAAAATCCCTTCTTCCTAATCCCCACAGGTCTCGAATTTCATGGCAAAACAGCTCTACAAACAAGTCTGCTTAAATGAGGAAAGTCATTCAAACATGGCATGTACAAAGTCACGCTTCCCAGCTCACTAGTTATATCTCTTTAAGAAGTATGCACACTAGGCATCCTCACATGTTCTCCTAAGTTTGGTTTGAAGATATCTTGCTAAGTTTTCTTTAAGGATATGTTCTCATGTCTCAGCCTTTCTTTCATCCCCAAGGCTGCCCAACTTTGGTTTTCTCTAACAGAGTGTGGAAGTTGTGTTTTCCATCCTCTCCTAACTGAAGCCATGCTGTATGCACAATTTGTGTTGCTTCATGGGTAGTGACCTTGGCAGAAACTAGAGTGTCCAGGTCTTATTGGCTGCTCTTCATTGCTATAGTCACAAATCTTCTATCTGGTCATTGTAAATTTCCATTTTGGGTTGTCCTTCTGGGTTAATATGACTCAAGAAGAACAGTAGGATTCAGATTGCTAACAAAAGTAAGTAGGTAAGTAAGTAAGTAAGTAAGTAAGTAAGTAGGTAAATCAATCAATCTGCTTTTCAAAGAGGTCCTGGTATACCTCTTTCTCAAACAATTTTGTTTTTACTGTACTTTAGTGATGGCAGGTATGTCAGGGCCTCTCTTGTTACTAAAGCAAAAAACAAGACTATTTAAAAATGTCCTCTTTCGAGCTTAATCTTCTAATTTCTGAAGAAATCCTTTCTTTTCTCTCCTGAATTTCTCACCATTCAGCTTCATCAGGTGATGAAGGAAGAGGCATTTCTCCCTGTGTGCACTGGTATCAGGATTACAGACTCTTTCACAATCAAAAGGTAGTGAAAGAGGAATTACTAGAAGATCCACACATCATATTAGGCCATAAGAATATTTCTTTGCCTAACATGTAAAGCAACCACTGTAGTTTGCAAACCAAGGTTTATCATTTAATGTGATGTGTGAACCCAGTCTATTGTAGGGGTTTCTCCACCCACCCCAAATTGTGACTTATCTCTAAATTGAATACATAAATTTATGATAGTTGAGTATTTCAAGAGGTGAAGAGTAAATGGGAGAAGTTTTATTGATGTAATAGATGTATAGTGCTACCCAACTCATACGGTGTGACATTGCTGGAAGTTTCTCCAGGACATCTCCAAAGCTTCCCACAAATAACAAAAACATGTCATTATGCAAAAATGGACAATGGGAAAGATATTATGAATTCCAGTTGGAGAGGACTGTCAAAATGCAATACATAGTTGCTGTTCTTTGACTCCTATGGCGATTGAGAGAATAGAATAAAGTTCGTATTGCTTATACTATAAACAGTTACTAGAGTGATCGGGAGGAGAGGAACATTACTGATTAAATTTTGGGGCCATGCAGTTGACACTTAAGATTTAGTCTTCTTAGGTTCTTTGGCACTAAAAATCTCAATATAAAATTTGGAGTTTCCTTAAGAACATGATGGGACCTTGTAAAATAGGTCTTTGTATATAGGATGTGTCATGCCCAAATGTACATGACCCAAGCTCTCTGAACCTAAAGCAAAAAATACTCTGGGGAAGGGTGGGATTCCTTCTAAATTATTCCAGTAAAAATGTGAATCTAAGAATTTTGATTTATTTTATAGACTGAATGAGAGTTTATATATGCGTTTTGCTTTGAAACACAGAGGGGGGTGGAGAGCCCGCTGAAAATGGAGGCAATTTTGTAATGTCAATCACTGCTTGGGAAATCTTGTTTCTCTGTAGGTATTTCTACCAATGTTTTGTTGTATTTTGGTCATAAACTAGATTTTTCAAACTCTCCAACACATTGATTTGTAGAACTTTGCTTTATATTGTAAATGAAACTTCTAGGCTTCTAGGAAAGTTATTTAGTCTATGAACAATCTTGAGAAATACTATTTTGTAAAAACAGAGTTTATAGTTATAAGGTTTATGGCCCTGTCTTTTCCAGCTCAGCCACTGTGATAATCATATTATAGCATTAATATTCATATTCAGATACATCAAACAAGAACTGAACTGAACGGAAGCACATTTCCTGTGTATACCATATTTTGCTAGTCTAAAATTGGGGACCATGCTGTAAACATGTACTTTCCATGTATCACGTGACTCTGGACTTTAGCAGCCCCCATTGAAGACAAAGAATAAAAAAGGTAGAAGATCAGCAAAATGTCTGGTTTTTTTCAGAGTCCCATGAAGATACTAGGTGGAAGCAAGTACAGCAAATCTCGCCTACGCTGCACCTTTATCCTACTTGGGACAAAATGCGTCAGCTAGAAAGTTTCTGATGGAAATTAGAATTTTTCTGCTCAAGGGAGGAGTAAGGAGGGATCTGGAAGAAAATACTGACTTCGCACAAATCTGTCATTGTTGGGCTTTGTTGGAGTTTGTGATGGTTTCATCGGGGCAGATACTAATGCAGAGGTTGGTAAAAATACAGAGGTAGACCTGCCATTTATTATCAGAAGTTTTTCCTTAACTCATCCCTGTGACTTTGCCATTTTCCCCCTTTGAATCTAGACAGGTATCTCAATCCCCAATGGCATTTAAAATTCGATAAATTCCATTATATACAAGAAAGGATGCCCTCTCTCTATACTAGCCTGAGGAATGTCTGAATAACGTATCACAATGAATAAAGACTTGAAAGCTTTCCATTTGTACATTGCAACACAGAACACAATAGCTAAATTTGGTAGCAATCTGTTGTAATAATCAACAAGTATTGTAGCTGCAATCTGTTGTACAAGCAAAAGGATTGTAGTTATAGCATATCTTTGAAAGTCAGTTTTAAAGAATTCACATTTATTGCATTTACTCAAAAGTAATCGTTTCCCAGATATAGCGTAACACTTTCTTAATGTCCTGCAAATGCACATCTTCATTTTCTCAAGGATATTATTGAAACAATGCTGGATACCTATCTAGATAGCCTTCTGGGATTGGATCCATACCTCTGATGGTATAGATACAATTCTGCAAATAAGTCTATTATATCAGTATAAGAGAGCCAGTTTGGTGTAGAGATTAAGGTAGCAGGCTACAAACTGGGAGACTGTGAGTTCTGCTCCCACTTTAGGCATAAAGTCAGCTGGGTGACCTCAGGCCAGTCAATCTTTCTCACACTGGAAAGGAGGCAATGGCAAACCACTTCTGAAAATCTTCCCAAGAAAACCCAGGGACTTGTCTTGGCACTTGCCAGGAGTTAATACTGACTTGAAGGCACAGAAAAGAAGGGGGAAAGCAATATAAACCTTTGTGTGCATTTATAATGAGAATCATCTTGCAGTTGTTTTCCATTTCTAGCTTTGAATAAGCCTCTGCCAAATCTGTTTGCTGAGATGTTGCTCCACAGCAAAAGTAGTAAAAATGCATTCAGCGGGTATTGCTTAGTCTGCAGCAGTGGATTAACGGTAATTTTAAAATCATCACAGGTTCAGCCCTTTGCCAAATTTGCTGGGTTCAGGTAGCTTTTAAAATTCTGCAGCATGTGCTACAAAGGACATTGTTTGGGAATAAGTAGAACTGAACCAGCTTTGATACCGAATGTTCTTGTACCGCAAAATTGAACTGTGAGGGACAGTTAAGCTTCCTAATAAACATTATGAATTATTTCTCATAACACTAAATAGAACAAGCAGATTTGTCCAGCAACTATCTCAAAATATTGTTCACGTCTCTCTAGATACTATCCATCTGTGGCACTATCTGTGCTGTTATCAAACACATTAATTCTCTCAATAAAACTAGCCATCTGCTCGTTTCTCCTTGTTTTTACTGCTTACAAATGATCTCGCATTATTCTTCCCTAGTTTGTTTTACTGCCTGCCTCCAGTTTCTTTTTTAAAAGGTCCCACATCACTGCCACCATTCTGTCCTTCTGCCAAACAAACCATAGAAATAGTGCCAGGAGTTGGTTTTTTTTTTTTTTTGCTGTGGTGATGTTGCCAAAAGTAGAGCCTGCGAGAGTTACAATGTATTTATGAGCTCAGGATAATGAAGTAACAGTACCACGATCAGTGATAACCCAATATGCTGTCTACTTTCCCATCATTCTGAAGCCTCTTTCAGTGCCCATACTTCCTAGGCTAAAATTGGCCCGTGGTGTTTTTCCATGTGTCCAGTGTATTGCAGCGTGAGAGGGAGCACCGACCCACTAAACTCCCCTAGAATGGCAGACATAATAATAAATCAAGTTCTCAGTAGGCAGTCTTCAACCTTGGAAATGAGGATTTTTGAAAAAAGTGCTTTTTAGTGTATTGCACATAGCATTCATTTTCATCACACTCTTCACTGGGAAATTTGGGATTTCACAATTTCACTAACAACAAATCTGTGATTTCTCATGTGCATATAGTACTGCCATTGTAAATAAATAAGCAGATAGATAGATAAATAAATCTGAATAGTATAGTAGCATTCTACCCATAGTATATCAGCACAGCCAATTATTATAGCAACAACAACAATAATAATATAAAAAAGCAAAGGTAGTACTAATGGTAATAGGGACCTTGGGGGTAGAAAACAATTGGATCACCATTGGCATTGACAAAATCACTATCAGTCAATTGCAAAAGGCAGCTTTAGTCAGAACAGTTACAACCTGTGGATGTTATCTTTAACACATCAAAGATCCTGCCACAACAATATCTTTAACATATCAAATAACAACATCTGCCTATCTCAGATCCTTGGAAAGGACATGATAGGTTGATAAAAAAATCCAAATCCAGTCTGAACATCTGGCTACTATGCGACAAATCATAATATTACAGCTTTGCAGGGGGAAAACAAAGAAGACGGCATATTATCAATTATAATAAATCTGTCAGTATTAATAATCCCACATTCTTCATAGAACTGTTGAATTAGTCCAGGGGTACCACACGAGAACGACCTAGCTTGCTGGAGGGCCTGGACTCCATGTGTAAATTACCACTGACATTAGCTGACACCTTTCCTGCTCTGTACTCCAGAGACACACAACAGCCTTAACAGTGTAAGTGCCTCATTCATGCCTCAGGCCACCCACTTCTCTTCACAGATCAATGCTGAATTTTTTAGTGATAGATTTAGAGCCATTGAAGGGAGATGAGATTAGCAGGTCTGGACCTTTTAGCCACTTATCTCTTCCTAGGAACAATACTTGTGATCCCGCCACCCTGACCTATGCAGCATCTTCTCATTATAGTTTATTCACTGGTCAGTAAAGAGACACTAGGAAACTATCCACAGCCGAGTTGTGATTTATTTCATGTATTATTCATCATATCTACTTCCCATTTTCCCTACAAAGAGCTTGGACCAGCCTCCACCGTTCTCTGCCTCTGGTTTGTCCTAACACAGGATTGCCCAATATCATCAATAAATCCTGCAGCAGAGTAAAATTTTGAAACTTGTTATTCCTACTCTGACAAAACAAACAAACAAACAAACAAACAGAGTTCGTTCGAATCCTGTTTTAAGCATGAAAACTGGCTGGCTGACTTGAGTCAGTCACTCTCTCTCAGCCCAACCACCTCACTGGGTTGTTGTTGGGGAGAAAAATAGGAGGAGGAAGGCATACTAGGTATGTTTGCTGCCTTGAGTTATTTATAAAAACAATAAAGTCCTGATTAAAAAATATCTAAAAAAAGATTAACCCAGGACGGAATAATCTGTGGTGTTTCAAGTATAGCTAAACCAGAACTTCCAACATCCTCCCCATTAGTCACGTGACTGTTAAAGAGCAGTAGCTTTCTTCCTCCTATTCCCGGCCCTTCATTTTTACTACTCCTGTCTGCAATCTAAACTGGAGACTATTGGAACTAACTTAAGTAGTTTTATTTTTAAAAATTAGGAACTTTAGGGCCTGTCTTTACGTTTGAAATGTATTTTTTTTTAAATCTACATTCAAGATGTTTTTATGCCTCAGCTATGGCTAACTTATTTATATTAGGTAATCTTGGGATTTACTTAAGAACATAAAATATAACCAGTTTAGATGAAGGCTGATCTGATACATAACAAAGTTTTCAAGAACATAGGAAGTTAGATAAGACTCCGAATGTAACCAGTAATTTATTGATGAGTAGGAGATTATATAACTGGGCATATTCCTGAGGCTTCCATGGGTTTGTGGGTGCTCCTTCATTGGACATTTTCAAGGTTTTGTCCAGAATGGTATAGAGTTTCCTGCTTGAGCAGGGGTAGTAGTGGCACAAGATCTCCAAGATCCCTTCAATTCTATTATTCCATGTTCTAACTTCAGTCTTCTACAAGACTATAACTTGTCTTATAGTTCAGTAATAATTTTGAGCATTTGTGGACATATACTCCAGACTTCTATACCTGGTACTTCAGTTTTTATACTATATTAAGATATTTCCCTATATTTATTGATCCATCATTTTTTTCAAATAATGCAGCAACATATCACTTAGCAAATATGGTACAAGGGAAGTCATTAGCCAATTTAACTAGGAAGATAATAATCCTACTGATGAGGATCAAAGAAGCTTGGATTTGACTGCAAATCCATAATTTTTGGAGTCTATTCAATTAAAGGAAATAAAATTAGATGATTAGGGTAAGACCAATGTGTTCAGCATCCTGTCTCCAGTCTGTGTCCATTATTTTTTTATTTTGAATAACTAATTTGAGAAATGTATCTGCACTTCAAAACAACCTCTTCATGGCAACTATCATTTGCTACTTCAATACAATTATAGCAAAACAATGGGCAATTGTTTTGTTGATTTAGGTGATGGTCATGTTTCTTCTTGAAATACAGTATATACAATATTGGGAATATTTAATCTGGTTCCTGCCATGGGAATATTACTGTGAGGACAATGTAACGCTCCACAGCATGCTTAATATGGGAATTTAACACCGATTTTATGTAAACTTAGCTGCTTGAGATCAATGTCTGCCTAAATATATTTAGTGTCTGGACTTAAGACTTTTCTTCTTTATGGTTTATTCGTCTTTTATAAAAATAACACTTTCCTTTCCTTTCCTTCTCTTCTATGTTTGGTCACATAAAACAAAAATAAAAAGTAAGTCTATTCTATTAAAATTAATAATAATTTTATAGCTCATAATTTTGTAGCTACAGCATATTTAGACTTACAAGATCTTATTATTACAGCCATTCTCAATAAAAGTAGTTCTAGACTTCCTGTGGGTTTGATTTCCCAGTCTGATCTATCTAGTGTGGCTACAAGTAGTGCTAATATGCTGGATAAGATATATTTGGCACGGCTAACTATAAAGATAAATTCATAATGTTTCCTAGACCAAAAAAAAACTGTTTGGATCATTTGATGACGAAACAATGCATGTTTCTCTTCTTGGTTTTTGCAGGATTATCCAAAAACTTAAATGACATCTTTGTGGACTTGTAACAGAATTCTTCCACCAGAGTTCAACATCTGGATATATAAAAGTTCTGACACAAATTCTTCTTGCAGAAGATCTTATGGGCTTCTTCCCAGAATATCCAAAATGGAACAAACCCTGGCTAATATTCATCCTTTACCGTGACTAAGCAACAGTAGGGCTGGAATGGTGTACCTTGAACAAAAATTGGGGCAATTGATATGTCTTTTGCAATATTGTTTAAATATGCATTAAAGGTTGATCTAAGAAAAAAAGGAGAAGGTAAGAACTTTCTATGCAAATATGCAGTACTATTATCAGCAACCGAGACTTTCAAAAATCGGAAAAGAACCCTTGGGGATCTTATGTACTTTAAACAAGTAAGTGTATGCTACCCCTCTTTTAATTTGAGGGGTGGGATCTGGTTAATTTTAATTTAAAAAAAAAATGCTGAAGCGGAATATTCCATATGTAAAGCAGCGAGTAAAAATGAAGCAGCTTTTAGAACAGTCACCCATCAGTAATTGCAATCCCATTTAGGAATCCTGCCCTTTTCCCTTTACTGAGGATAAAGTACATTGCTTTGTTTATTTTTCATTAGGCCTCTTAGCTGTTGGACTGGAGGACAAAGAAGTGATGAGGGCAAGGAAGAAACAGAAAAAGAAAGAGAGAGAAGAGCAGCCTCCACAGACTCGGTCGCTAGGGCTTTTGAAAGGTTGATTGAAAGGAGAAAGGAACCCACATAATGAGATCTTAGTGATTTCAAATCTCATGAGAAGCTGAGAAATAAGGAGCAGAACTCATACCACACCATTCTCTACGAGATCCATTGTGAGAGCAACTCATTGGACAATATGGCTTTTAAAACGAGCTAAAAAATGCTCCAGATCCTGTGCTCTCTTGTAAAATAAATGGGATGAAGATTGCTTTAATCTTTCACGGAGCTCCTTGTCGGCCTTAGATAATTGTATCATCTAGGAAAATAGGGGAAGAATTCATTTCATTCAGTTTCTTTTTATTTCATTAAAAAATGTTATAAGCTATAGTATAAAAGCCTAAAATAAGATGTGCTAAAATGCAATTCAAATCCAGTTGTGTGCTTTTTGGGGACTCACAAGTTGTTTCCTGCTTCCTGGTGTTTCTTTACTGGAGATGACACAGATGGAGTTTGCAAGCAAAAGCAGGAGTGATATCTCTGGGCTGGCGATTC
The DNA here is from genome assembly GCA_032468235.1 of Pseudoxyrhopus heterurus. NCBI lineage: Eukaryota > Metazoa > Chordata > Lepidosauria > Squamata > Pseudoxyrhopus > Pseudoxyrhopus heterurus. Next base: position 22,175 of record JANHJO010010895.1, read on the forward strand.
TCCCTTAGAGAAACAGGTCTGTTTTGCCCTTCCTTTATCTTAGCATCTCTTTGCTGAATGTCCTGATCTCCCCTTCTTCCTCAACATGAATAATGTCAAATTGTTCTAATAAGAATACATAGAAAACAGAGCTAATTGTCAGGGACAAGCCTGATCCACAGATTAATGAGCACCCTCTTATATTCTGACACAGCCAAGCTGAGCAGATGGCCACTCCATTTCCTGATTGAAAAGAGCTGAGGTGATCCTTTTTCTCTCTCTCTTTTGTTTGCAGAACATGGTGCAGTACCTGGAGGTGGCATTTGCAAGTTTCTGTTTGTGTTCTTTGGAGGAGGGGCGTTGGCCATGCCCTCAATCAGGAACACATTAGTTCTTAATTTCTTTTTAGGACCTGCTTATAGACAGGCTCACTCAATTACTGGATGAGATCCTCCCTCGGAATGCCAGCCGAGAATTTACAAGGCCTGCATATCCCTTCCTGCTGGGGGATGCCAAATCAATTAAAGGACTAGAGGGAGTATGAAATCCAGCCTCTCTTGCCAAAATGTGCCTGGAGAGTGGCCAGAGGTAAGGCACCAGAATTCAAAATGGTAACAGAAAAGAGAGGATCTTGAAGCACAATAGTGCTGAAAGCATAACCATACATTTGTTTTTCAATCCTTCAGTCACAGAACACATGAGCTAGCAGCATAGAATACTACAAGGCAGACTAGCTGATGCCTTTTAGATTCATCAGACTATAATAACTATGCCTGTTGAGGAGGATAGGATTCAAAGTCAAAGCATAAAGGGGAGACAAGGTTGTGGAAAGTTTATTTGGATTCTATTCCTGCTACAGACCGTTCCAAAACAACTAGATACAGGGACAGTTTTTTCCCTTGTGCTATCACTCTGCTGAACACCTAATTTCCACAATACCTTCTTATGTCTAAGTATATTTACCCATGTGGTATGGCTGTATTATTATCATCCTTCTCACTTTTTCTACCACCTCCTCTTATTGGTGTCATGATTATTATTACTCTATTGTTTTGCATGTACATTGAGAACTTCTGCACAGAAGATAAATTCCTTGTATGTCTAATCGCACTTGACCAAAAAAAGTTCTCCTGTTCTGTTCATTTTTTTAGTTATTCTGCTTTCAAGGTATTTATAATTCACTGAGTCATGGCATGTGGCTAACTAATGATATGACTGTTTACTATCAATAAGCTATGAAATAACAGGCTGCCTTGCAAATCATGCTTGATGAGGTTGTGTTTTGAAAATATATGGTAAAAACCTACCTGACATACCTCTTGAGTATTATATGACAAAGTCAGTTCAGGTTAACATCATAGTGCATCATAAATTTTCTTTTAAGTTTGTTTGGTGGGAACAGAATTTCATGAACATAAATCCAAATATTTCAGATTGGCTATGATCCAGACAAAGACTTCCAACTTTCAATTTTAAAACCTGCCTCTTCACTAAATATTTAGATTCCATACAGCTTTTTCAAATCATAGTGTGGTATTATTGAATCATTGTGACAGTTTTGCAAGAATATTACACTGACATTGCAATCATGGAATTATACAAACCATACATTAGAAGGGCACCAGAGTCTGTTTAATCTGATTTCACAAATATACCTGTCTACTAAAGGTAAAGTTTTTTTCAAGACAAGCCTGAGTCATGGTGACTGCATTCATGCTGGTTTGGGAGCAATATAAAGGGAATTTATTATTATCTTTTTCTGGGATATTGTTTTGGATAACCTGAAATTACTACATGTACTAGTCTAAGTATTAACTCCTGTCCCTGGTTAGCTTCTGAGATATTTTGAACATGCAAACTAGAAATAATTGATTCCAGCTTTTTATATGCCAACATTTCCCATCCTCCACCAACCATTTACCCTAATTTGAGACGGTAACTTCTCAAAGCAGATGAAACAAGACTTTCCCAGGAGAACTACTCCTAAATTCACCTAAGCAAGAGATAGAATTCCTTCTTAACACCAGATGAGATTTTTTAAAAATCAAACATGAATGAATCTCATCCATCTAAGAATATACTGAAGGAACTCTGTTGAATTATTTGAGCACAACTGAACATTTCATTACAAATTATGGCCGTTCCTATAGCCTTAGAGAATGGGCTAAATCATGATAACATATGAAGGGTGAAACAGTGATAGAAAGCTATCTTTTGTTGATCCCAGTGGGTCATATTTAAAACAGGCAGCACATACACTTTTATCAAATTGTGATGCAAATGTTAAATACAAGAATTATTGTTCCCTAAAATTGTTCTATAAAGGTTATTTGACACCCATAATTGTAGTTAAGATTCTTAATCTACATTTATTAACTTGCTGCAGTATTTGTAGGCACAGAATGTTTGTCTGCAAAGAAATCTTGAACTTAAATGGCTTGTCTTTCTCTTCTGCATTAATGTAGTTTAATGTATTTGTTGAGTGCTATTATATTCTTCCTTCCCTATAAGCTTAATATGAATCACCCTTTTTAACCAGTGCTCTTCTCTGTATCAATTCTAGTATGAATTAATCTTTCTTGAATTTTTGTGACAAAAATACATACTTCTCAGTATGTTCTCTAAATAGCGCTTATATACAGAAACTAGTATTTTTTTGATCTCTATTAAAAATCCCACATGTAATGGTTGGAGGGCACTTAGATTATATTTGATACATTTAAATTGCAAATAAACATTCAGTTCGATACAAGGGCTGTGTTCATTTTGCAAAATGATTTAATACAAATTCTACTAAGCTCCATATGCAAAAATCTCCCAAAATTAAATTGGCTCTTACAATTGCTTGAAATGGGTGTCTGATAGCCAGGGATATGATGAACTAGTACTTTACAATCTATATTCTCCTTAGTAATTTCCATTTAGTAAGCCCAGCAATAATAATACTTATTAAAGCATCCTGACATTCATAAACCAATAGAAGAGAACATCTATAGCTCAGCATTGAACAGTGGAATTCTCGGTAGTTTCTGAGTTTGGCTGTTTGTAGATGTTTCATTACCCAACTGTGTAACATCATCAGTATGAGATGATGTTACTTTGGATAATGAAACACCTGCCATTAAAGCTCAATTGATAAAAAGTCACATCAATATATATAAAAATAGCTTTGTGTGTATGTATGTGTGTATGTTTGTATGTTCCAGCATAACTCTGGAACGCCTTGAGCAATTTCAACCAAACTTGGTACACAGATCACTTATCCTCTGGAAACAAATACTGTGGGGGTAAGACACCCCTAACGTCCCTTGGGGT
>JANHJO010010895.1:68081-86185 GCA_032468235.1 Pseudoxyrhopus heterurus
GGGGGGGGGGGGGGAAGCCTTCCTCCTCCTCCTCTTCCTCCGCATGGCCTGTTCGCCGCATGTTACGCTTGAACGTGCGTGACGAGCGCGAGGGGATCGCGGGGCCCAAAGGGAGCCCACACGCGTCGGAGGAGAGCGGTGCCGCAAAGGCGCCAGACCTTCGGCTGGGTTGCCCCGCGCTCAGTCCGCGCGTGCTTGGTTGACCTTGTGAGGGGGTAACGCGGCTATCTCGGCTCGGCGCTCTTCGGGGCTGCCGACAAAAGACCGGCTACCGACACCTCCCCCCCCCCTTTTTTTTTTTGAGCCGAGGGCGAGCGAGCAAAGCCTAGACGTTATGGCGTTTTAAGCTATGACTGCATCGCCCGCGTGGGGCCTGCGCTTGCGATCGCAGGGCTGGAAAAAGGAGAAGTAGGTCAGAAGCTGTTGCCCACCCCGGCAGGTCTGGCTTCCTTCTTGCACGTTGCCTTAGCTTAGCCTTAGACAGTTCCGAGTAGGTTTCCTTTCTCTTCCTGTCTGGGGAGCTGGGTAGTTTGGAAACCTGGTTTTTTTTTTTTTTTTTGAAGGACGCCCTACGGAGGAGGCATGTCTCTGCATCGTCATTTATCGGAGCATATAGGCTGACTTCTTGTAGCAGCGGCGGCAGCAAGCAGCGCGCACGCTGCTCGCTCTCTCCCTCCCCCCCCTGCTCCTCCTGACATTGCAAAAGCGGTGTTTTTGGCTTGTTTGCTTTAGTTAGTTAGGCAGGTTTACTGACCGGAGTTCAAAATTCCTGCCTTGCAAAAGCAAACAGAGATCAAAGACCGCCAAATGAATTCTGTGGCTCTTCCAGATTGATTTTCAGATGGAACGACCCTGCTGAGTTTCCATAAATAAGAGTTCGTTCTCTATACCGTTTCCCCGGCTTCTAAACTCTTCTCATCTTTATTCGTTTCCTTATTATAAAAAGTACGGTAAAGGCCATTACCCGAAGACCCCCACTAGCAGGAGCTTGCTCCTTAAAGGAATTAAGCTGGATGGTTGTAGCCTTTGCTTGGGTTTAGCTCCTGGTTGCTGTTGGGTAATTGGCTCACAAGAAAGAAAGGGGATTCGGGTTAATTTTCTATGGTTGTTTTTAGGGGAGAGAAGTGAAGTCTTAAAAACTCCACTTCAAATGCAGGCATGCTGCCCTTTGCCACTTTTCAGAAATCTTGGACCAAAAGTCTTGTCATCTCTGGCCAATAAGTCACCTGGTGGCAGCATGTTAAACAAGAGTGTAGAAATAGTTATAACTTTTTTTTTCAGCCACAGATGTAAGGATATCTGCCATTTCATATCAGTCTGGTTAGATGTCACAAGCGTTCCAAGCTGTTCAAGTCCAGCTTTCATGCAAATGACAGCAGCACATTCATCTGTTCAGGACAGGAGATGTTCTTTGGGAAAAACTTGTGAATAGGTTAGTCTGAGATGGCCATGATTGCTTTTTAAAATGATCCTCAGGGTATACGGTTTTACCAAGCCTGGTTTTACAGATTCTGTCATCCTAAACAATCTGCCCAGTGATAAATTTCGTCCAGCTTGCCTCGATGCCACTAGATAAAGAAAACTGATTTATGCATGAACTACAGTGAAGACAAGTAAAAATAAGAATATAAAAAAAAAGTTCACAGAGGGAGAATAGGTGGAATGATTGGAAATATAGATGACTTTTCCCGCCAATTAAGTAGAGATGATCTTTAACTCTTAGGACCCCACAAATCACTTAGGTAAATTGCTAGGTGCCATTACCAACCCAAAGCAGATACAATATATGAAGTATGAATCTCTGGGGAGCAAACAGTAAACACATTTGCACTTTTTGACTCCAGTAGTTTTGAAACAGCTTAACCTATATTGGAAACATGGAAGGTAAAAACTATTGGTGAGAAGTTATTCTATGCAGTATGGCACTTTAAGGGAGCGTGGAAGACAAGTGTAATCTTTTGCTGAAAGTGAGATATCATTTATAATATAAGTTATTAGGCACTATTAATCTTTTATTAATATATAATATAAACTGATTTCATAGCTTTAATGCTCTTTTATTAATTATTATGTAATGCTATTAGGAACTGGTTGTTTTATTTAGTTTACTGCTTTATTGCTATTCACTGCCCAGAGTTGCTTTTGATGAAATGGGCAGCTATATAAATTTGATAAATAAATAAAATACCCAGCCTTGACTTGTTGAATAAAGCCATAGTTAACTTCTTTTATATACTATGTGAAGTTTTAACCCATGGTTGACACACTATAATGGCTGGATTCAAAAAAGCAATCTGCCAAAGCCAAACAAACCACAGTATATAGCTTAATGTAAGTTGTGAGCTCATAAGTCAGGTGAAGGAAATGCAGGGCATTGGTTTCCTCTTACAGTTCATCTGTTGGCTGTAATAATGGTGCAGCCCCCCCCCCCAGTGATTAATCACTTTTGAAAGTGGAGTGAAGCATGGGTTAATGGTGAGAAGCCCCATGGAGGAAAAGACTGAAGATCCAAACCAAAATCGGCCTGCCTTTCGTTTCGCTACATTGACAAATACTTAGGGCCCTTTTATCATTACCTGATGTAATCGGTGGTGGTACTAAGTTTGTTGCAGTGAGCAAGTCCTGGGGCTCCCTCTCAAGACATCTCTCTGGTCTGAGCAAAGATCAAACAGTAAGGGTGGAAACAAGAGCGTGTGACTAGACTGTTAATGATCTCACAGCCATCAGCCTTTTGCTCAGGCCACATTGGGGCTCCTGCTTACCACCCAGCTGCTGTTTCTAAGGGAAGGCAGTGGGTCACCTTCCTCCTTTTAACTATGTAGCCAAAGGTGGAAAACTCTCTTCCCAATACAAAGTGGATGTTGGAGACCTCTTTGGTGTACTCTAGTCATTTTCTGAACTCGTTTTCCCTCTTCTTTGTGCCATGTCAGAAATGCCTCCCTTACTGGGCCATTGCACTTTTTTTTTTCTCCTTTGAGTGCATAGCAGGGGGAGGGGGAGGAGGGGAACTGCAGCATTTTAGGCAGAAAATACTAGAGGAGGTTCCCCCCACCCCCCCAGCACCTAAGATGGCATGGGTTTTTAACTCTAGTCCCAGGGGCCCTCCCAAAGTGGCTGGATTGTTTGCTCCAGTCCAAAATAGTTACAAAGCTCTTTTAATGAGGCTGCTGAGATTAGGGGGAGGAGAAAGCTAGAGAAAGAATGGTTTTGATGTGAAAGAATAGGAAGTGTGTGTGTGTGTGTAGAAGCAATTTGTTGAGTTAACCTTTTCTTTGCTTCATATAGGAATGGGTAGGATATAAGAATAGAATTGCCAGCTCCCTGCCAACTTGCTGTTGCCCAAGCCTTAAAGGAGATATTTCTCCTATTGTCTGTGCTGAAAAATCTAACACAAGACAATTAAGTACCTTAACGGGGAAACAATGAGTAAAACCTCTGGCCAGGAAAAAGAGATGGGTACAAGCAATGTGACCTTCAAAGGGCACTTGTCCCTTGAGAAAAAAAAGTTTGTTTTGTCCTTCCTTTGATGGGAACGGAGAACATTTAGACCCTTCATCTAAAGCCCTGATACTTGGGTCAACGGAGCCTGTCAGCATTGGCCAGAGAAAATGTAATTCATCAGCATAGGAGCAGAGAAGAACCTTCAGATTTCTCAAATGCATTCAAGGTGACTCTGCTGTATAAATAGCTCCTAGATTCAAAGGCAAATGGCATGAGCACTGGTGCGAATAGATTGTACATGATGGCTAATGGGGTTCCTTTTCCTTGTCTGATTGGTGAATACGCTGCTTCCAGTTTCTGCTAATCAAGAAATAGTAGTCTAGCCTTGATAGGAAGTTTGAAAGAGAGAAAAAAAGCAGGGAGGAAGATGGACACAGACCATACCAAGTCCCTATTTGCTATCTGGAATCTCTTGTGGTGATTTTTTTTAGGTCTCTTACCTAAATGATCTTCACCCCCCCTTCCCGGCTTTGAGAGAGAGGGAGAAGAAGAAAGCTGTTTTGGAGAAGGTGAAGGGGCAACTTTAGGTCAGAAGTGAAGAATAGTTTCTAGCTGATGCTGCAGGACCCAAGCAGGGCTTTGAGGAATTAAAGCTGGAGGTGTCTCCTTCCCCAGAGCCCTGACCAAGTTATGGCAGGGCTGCATGCTTGGCTGCTCAGTCAGGGCACTTACGGGCAGCATGTTTGCCACAGTCCCATCCTGCAGATGGAGGAATCCCAGGACAGCCTGCCACAGCCTGCTGGCTCATAAAGACTACGTGCTCTACGCGATGCTAGAGAAATGGGCGGACACCTGCCTGACAAGGAGCTGTGGCAACTTGCCACCTCACCAGAGAGCTGCCTGTCTGAAGCGTCTTGAGACGCAACGGAGGCTGTGCTTAGAACTGATTGTGGCAGCTTGCTGGCCAAGAAGGCCTTGGTGATTAAGCTTCAGCTTCCCCCACCTTGTTTGTAAAGTTCCTATGACCTTCACCCAGAGATAGAAAAATCTTGCTCAGCTTAAAAAGGAATATTGTCACCTGTGTGCTGCCAGGCACCCTTCTTTGCAGATCCAAGTGATTCTATCTGTTGGCCCATTCCATAGATCAATCCTCCGCAACTCCTGGAGTTCCTTGTCATTGGCCATGTGGGCTGGGAATTCTTGGAATTGTAGTCCCAAGTCAGGTAGGGGGTATCAGTTTAGAAGGGTAACCTGTGTAGACAGTGCAACAATTAGACGTGCAGCATTGCATTCTTAGCCTCTGTTACCTTTTGCTGAGAGCCTTGTGAAGCAGCTGGATTGCTCTTGAAATCCACTGGCTGATTCCGACTCCGTAATTTGCAAATCAGGAGGGCCCGAGGTTCTTCCTCTCTGCTGAAACTGGGCTAATGACCTTGGCTAAGTGTCCCAGAGATCTGAAACATTGACATTCAGATTCCTTGTCATGCCATTTTTAGAAGGTCACCAATATTGTTTTCTCTTTTGCCAGTCATCTCCCCTGTTCAGGTTTGCATTGTAGATTTTGATCTTAATAATAATAAATGCATTAAAGCAGATCATTTTGCTGCCTAGAAAAATGAGAGTGCTGTCTGAGAAAACTTTTTGAGTTCTTTTTGTCCCAAGTACAGAAAGCAAATATATAGCTGAATTGGTTCTTACTGAATAGAGATCTTGCTTTCTAACATTTGTACCTCGGGATCTTCCTTGTCTAGAGTATGATAATAGCTTACATCTACTTTTCTTTCATACTTAGAAAATGACAACTCAGTGTTTTGCTAATGTAAAACCTATATTTTCCCAATGTCTGTATATTTCTTAGCTCCCTTTCAGGCCCTGAAAGTTCTATGATACCTTTCTATAGTATCTTCCCCTTTAATATAGTTTCACTAGCACTGAATCATAAAATCAACTTAAATGTAGTAAGCCAGCTAAAATGCAATTTCAAAAGTCAATGACTATTTAACCTTTTAGACAACAGGTAAGCCACCATTTGCCAACTTTGCACTTTCCAGGTGTATGGGATCAAAGTGGGAATGCTGGCATGTTATGCAACACTTTTAAAAGCAGATGGACATGGAATCTGGCCATCTACAGTATATTTTGTAGACCACCACTAGAGAAACAGAAGCAAAACGTTTATTACTGAAACCTGCAAAGTGACTTAAGATCGAAAAAGGGCTTCAAAGTTTGTAGGGTGAGGGCTGCGGATTTGTGTTCTGATTAGTTCTCTGTTGGTTTTGCAGGTGTTGCAGGCTGCTCCTGCCCAGGTGGATGGAGACAGACAACAAGGTGAAGGTAAGTGCTCTCTCTCTCTCTTCTTTGATGAGTATATAATAAGGGTCCCTTCAAGAAGCTGAATGTGTTGATGGTTTGAGGAGGAGATGATGAACCGGCATCAGTCCATTAGCTGGGCTGTTGGGGAGGGAATCCTCACTTACGTTGCTAACATTTGGAAAAATGAATATATGTGACGGGATGAAGGTGGAGTTGGGCTGTAATTCTGTGGAAAGAAACAATGGAAATGACATCATTAACTGGAGTGAAGTAGGCTAAAGATTTCCAGCATGACTGCACTGAAAACGTTTAAATGAAGACAATGGGGGATTTTTAGTTGCCAGGTTTGACATCCTGGGTTTCAAGATTTCCCAGGATTTTTTTTTTATCAAGCAGCTGCAGTTATGCACAACAGTATTTTGCTTTAAAGGAGAAATGAGATAACACCATGTTTTTATTAAACTTCAAAGAACAACCTTATCAACCCAGGTGTGTTAGAGTACAGCTGCAGATCACACAGATGGTGAATGACAGGAGTTCAACCTACATGGAGAATATCCAGCTGAAGAAGGTTGTCAGGGAGAATATATTGGAATGGAATGTTGGCAGTTTAGTCTTTTTTAAAACCTTACTTAAAACTAAGATCAGGCATCTCAGCAATTCTGGGGATAATAGTTTGAGGAATTTATCATGATTTTCAAAGGGAAGTCACTTCGAAAATTTCCCGTCTCTCATCTTTTTGCTGACAGATCTTTGACCCATGTTGTTTTGCTCAGACACAAAATAAAGTTATCCTACTATCAATGATTAAGTTTGCAAGGAACCTGGCATTGACCAACTGAACAGATAATTTTCCAGAAACAAATGAGAAGGTTGATCCATCTTTTTAAAGGCCTCGGTGCTACGTACCTACATGGGAATATGCCCTACTGTAAGGAATACTGTAATTTCTTTTGCATCAATATGCACAGCATTTGCTGTTGGTGTGTTTAGAAGAATCACCTGCACGTTAAGGCTGAGTCTGGGAGCATTTTTGCAAATAGGCCATTATAACCAACTGCATTTGCTGTGTTGTTGGACATTGTATTTGAATACATCAAAAATGGAATAGAATGGAAGCTCCATTGTGCTTATAAAATTTTAGACCAGCCATCTCCAGCCTGGCTCTGCATCTGTGGAAATGTTTACTCACACTGGATGGGGATTATCAAAGCTGTAGTTGGGAAGCTATCAGATTGTTACAAAAAGTTCTGTTATATCTGGAGCCAGATATATTGGCAGTTTGGGTCTAAATGCATTTGTCTTTTAGCTATTTGCTTGTGAAATAATTTGTGAAAATATTCAGTAACCTTCAAACCTTATACAGTACTTTGCAAAATATGTAGTAGGAAGGAAGGAAAGGAGGAGATGTGCAAATCAGACATACTACAAGTAAAGAAATTGAGAGGGATTCAGGGAATAATGTCAGTTTCTAAACTACTGATAAGAGGTTCACAGTGCAGGGAGCACTGGTTTACACTTAATATGAATCCTCACAGCCTTTGAAGCTTTAGGCAGTAGATGTTCACCTAACTCGGAGATTCGTAGCAAACAACTTGCTTTCCACAGTGTAGATTACATTGTAGAAAGAAAGTCTGCTGTGGAATCCCTTTAGTTTGGGGCATTCAGGGAGTGGCACTTGCTGCTGTTCTTAGAGCTAGACAGCAGCAGGGGGCAGCCTTTTCTCTTACCAAGGTTAGTTTCAATTGCAATCAAGTTTTTGGCCTGGTGAACTCAGAGGAGTGTTGTCAGAATCTTAAGGGAGCATAACTTTGTAAGAGCACACCCTTATATTGTAATCTGATGGCTGTTCTGGTTTTAACTTTTTTTTTTACCCTGAAAATGAATACACGGTTGTTCCTTTTTCTGCATATGTGAGAAAACCACTGCACGGCAGGTTGATATTAAAAACTGCTTGGGCCCTTTATCTCGAGCTGCAAATGCATGAATGACATTCAAGCACTGGCTTGTATTTTGTGGTGCTACTCTGTCACAAAGGAGTTGTTTGGATTTCTTTGAGCTCAGGGACTGATACGAACTCTGCGGAATGCTGTATTTCAGAAAAGGCCAGCAAGGGTTTTGCAGGTTATCATAATTACATTTTTCCTTCTGCTTAAAGGTTAGACATTATGTCACCTAGTCAACTCGTAGCCAGATAAAACCAGGCTTTCTTACTAAGTCCTGATCTGATTGACATAATTGAATATCAAGAGATGTGATTAACAAGCAACTGCAAAACAGTTGCTGCAGTAACTTTGCACAACTAGATAATAAAGATCTGGGGTTTCTGCAGGGTCATAGAGTAGCTTATTGGGGAACTCAAAGTATTAAAGATGCAAATGATCAATTAGGACTATTTAAAACTTACATTATTATATGTACATTACATGTGTACATTACATTATTATATGTTAAACTGCAAATGAGAAGGCCAGCAGCCAAGTAATTGCCTCTTTCTGCTTCTGTGTCAGTGACTAGTCTCTCTTAAATAGAGACTGACAAATATCTCTTAATTTCCCCTTGCTTTTGCATTTGTATATTAAAAGTTAGAATAGTTAGAGTACTCACATCTCTCTTTATTATTTTGCACCATTTTTCTTGTTTGAATATCATTCATATGAAAAGTGACAAAGCAATTTCTTATCTTTTTTTCTGTTGATGTGGCTGCATCGAATCTGCTTTTGTAGGGTTCTTTTGCTAAAAGATTGGCAGGTTAATTTAGGAATGTTACTTCCAAAAGAAATAGAAATAGCACTTAGACTTATATACCACTTTATAGTGCTTTACAGCCCTCTCTAAGCAGTTTACGGAGTCAGCATATTGCCCCCAACAATCTGGGTCCTCATTCACCTCTGAAGGATGGAAGGCTGAGTCAACCTTGAGCCTGGTGACATTCGAACTGCCAAATTGGAGGCAGCTGGCAGTCAGCAGAAGTAGCCTGCAGTACTGTACTCTAACTACTGCGCCACTATCGCTCATAGAAGAATAATGCTTTTTTCTAGAATTATTATCTTAATGGAGTGTGCCAGCAATGGAGTTTACTATTCTAAGTATATTGTAGGAGGCATTCTGGATTTGATATCACTGAGATACTAACCTAAATTTCATGTAATTCATAATTATATAGGAAATAAGCAAAGAACTCAGAAATAAGAAAGGGCCTTTATTCACTTTTCATATCATTATGAAGTTTAAAAGTTGATAATTTCCCCACTGTCCTTCTCCTTTTCCCATATTTATACATTTGAAAGTGATGAAGCAAAAATAAAAACTCTGTAGAAGGTGCTATATGTTTGCCAGCATATGTGGGCATAGGATGCATCCACAGGTTATATACTGGTACTACTTTGCATTTTTTTTAAAGAAAATCCCAAATCATTTAGGACAGCCATTTAGTTATCTTTAGAGAGATTTTAGAGTCACCTGATGGTAAGAAAGACATAAATTTAATAAATATTTGTGATGAAATTAAACGGTGAATTAGCTGCTCAGGCAAAGACAGTGGGTATCCCATGACTTTCATACTTACCCCTATTTGGGATACCTCCCCTGCAGTGTATATGGGGCATAGAACTTCATTACAGGAAGTCTTCGATTTACAACAGCTCATTTAGTGACCGTTCAAAGTTATAATGGCACTGAAAAAGGTGACTTGTGAAGTGTTTTTCACACTTATGACCTTTGCACCATCCCCATGATCATGTGATCAAAATTCAGATGCTTGGCAACTGGTTCATATTTATGACTGTTGCTGTGTCCCAAGGTCACCAGTTGTGACAAGCAAAGTCGATGGGGAAGCCAGATTCACTTAAACAATCAGGTTACTAACTTATCAACCGCAGTGATTCACTTAACAACTGAGGCAAGAAAGGTCGTAAAATGGGGCAAAATTTACTTAACAAATGTCTCACTTCACAACAGAAATGTTGGGCTCAATTGTGGACGTAAGTCGAGGACTACCTATACATGGAAAAACTTGTTGAATTTGTTTCACGCTACAAGGGGCAAGTTGTTTGAGATGCTCGAGTCTTTGTCTCTGTCCATCAGCTTTCTTCTGAATGCAGATGCATGAGGAGGTAGCTAGTAATGTTTTCAACTCTGTTATTATGACAAAGTTTCTTGTGCTCCTAATGCTCAGAAAGAAGTGAATCAGCAAGGCGTTACATGTCTGGCTATGTGCCGACAAGTTTTCCAGACACTAAATTGTTTAATTCTCCGGTTTATAGATAGCTGCATTTTAAGGTTAAGGTCAACCCTGAAGGGGAACAAGGAAGGCCCACACTAATCGCAGAAGGCCTGAGAGGCTGATACTAGATTTTGGGCTTGGACATAAGGTTGCTGTGGAAGGAAGTGCTCCTTTTGAGCTGGAGACTGCCCGTCACTACACATTTTCTCTCTCTGAGCAACTGTCTCTTTAAATAGGCACTTAGGCTGGGCAGGCTCCTTCTCAGATGGTGGCCCTCTCAGCCCCACATGACCAAGAATTAATTTTCCGCAATTATCAAGAGCCCTGAGCTCACAATGCAGCACTCTTGTCTCTCTCTCTCTCTCTCTCTCTTCCCTCTCCCCACCCCCAGCACGTGCCTGCGCTTCAGTGGAGCAACCTTTATGCTGGTTTGTCACAGGTTCAGGACTGTTCAAAACGCTTACTGGTTTCTGTTTTTTCCATGATGCAAGCAATTTGTGCTTGTTATCACACTGGGTTATCAACGCAGACACTGCAGGCCTTGGAAGGTGGAAAAAAAAATAAAGCACTTAGGTCAAACAGTATCTCCTGCTTCTGTAAGGACTCCATTAGCTGCTTCTAATGTGCCTGTGGAAGGAACAGGCCAAGGCCCATGTTTTGCTTAAAAGATCTCATATTCTGTTTGGAAGATAGATTTTGTACTCTTGCATTGAGCCATGTGTCTCTATCTCCTCTCCACTGTTTTGCAATGAACCATTAGCTTTAGCCTGGTCATGGTAGAATTGTGTGTTTGTGTGTATGTATGTATAAATTTGTTAGGGCTGGGGACCTTGCATTCTTTTTTTCTGCCTATGTTGCATAAAAAAATTGGAGTGGCATGAATTCCAATTTCATGTGCCCTTTCCTGTATATTTGGATCAGACTTTCTCAACCCTAACTGTAGTCTGTCCAGATGCTTTGGACATGACCGCTAGAATTTCCAGCCATTAGCCATACTGGCTGGTAACTGATGAAGGCTGAGCTAAATGTTGTGACTGAGCTGGAATAAAATACATAATTTCCCAGGTAGAACCTCCCCCATTTCATTGAAGAAGGTAATCTAAAAACCTTTCTAACATTAAAACTTAATGGTAAATATCATAATGGGGTAGATCTGGACTAAATATTGGGCACTGAAGTTCTTTTGAACTTTAGTTTCAATTGGATTCTAGCCTCAATCCAGTGCAGAATTACTGCATATCGAATTCTACAGTAATTCAAGCAAAGGATGAGGCCCTTTGGGTAAACATAAAATTATGTAAATATTTCGCCAGCCTACCAGAGTGCACAACACAGAATGGTGGCAACGCTTTTGGAGGGAATGAGGTGATTTGATTGCTCCTTGTAGTTTAGAAACATAAATGAGGGGCATTTCTGTGCTGGAGTAAAACTAAAATTAAAACGTTTTGGAGGGGGTCAGGAAATGTTATGGCATGGGTTTACGGAAGGGAGGGGGACCTTCCATCCCATTAAATTCCTTGATTTTTGTGCTGAAAACTATATGAGGGATGTACTAGAGTTAAGAATGAGTTTCTACTTCTTCTCCGGCTACTTTCCATATAGTCTTGGCAGTAGCATAGGACCAGAAGTTAAAGGAAGAAGCATATTTTCCAACTACATGGCACTGTGTGATGAGTCCTGGAAAATGTGATATTCCCACTGCAGAAAATTTTCTGAGGAAATTGTATCTGGTCCTGCTCAGCAGCTGTGCTTTTGAGAGAGGCTAACATCAAATAGGAGTTGTGTTATTTTACATGTGAGGGGACACTGGGTTTCTGAAATGACCAGGTTCCCTTTCCATTCACTTCAAGGTAAAGCTTCTCTAATAAGCTGCCACCATGCCATGAGACTTGTGGCTTTGCGAATCACTTTTATTTCCATCTTGCAAATGCATTCAGTGTCTAGCTGGTTAAAATTCAGACAACACAGATGCTAAACTTGTCAGTGATTCATCATATCTTGCTCATCCACAATCCCTATAGTCTGCCTTCTTAGGCCTTAAGTACATTTTAAGTAGGCATTTACTGAGAGCCTGTATTTTGGTAAGACTGTTAGATAAGAATCCAGTAGAAAGGGCAGACTCAGTGGTCCTTGTGCTTTAAGTCTATGTCTGCACTACATTGTAATGTTAATGTTAGACTTCACAGAATAAGTGTAACTAATCCCTCCTTTTCCTTTCACCCTCCCCTTTGTTTTCTAGTTATCAAATTTATGAAGGTCTTTGAGCGCAGTGCCTGCAGGTCAATTGAGACCATGGTAGATATTTTCCAGGAGTATCCTGATGAGGTGGAATACATCTTCAAACCATCCTGTGTGCCCCTGATGAGATGTGCAGGATGCTGTAATGATGAAGCGCTAGAATGTGTGCCTACAGAGGTGTACAATGTCACCATGGAGGTGAGACTATGGTTTAGCAGTCAAGGCAACTTAGCAATGAGGAAGAGTTTTGTCCTGTTTTCTTTAATAAATTCCACTATGGATGGTTTCTATAATTTTGGGAAGGATCAACTGGTGGTCTGGGATCACACCCAGTTCCTAATATAATCACTTGTATCTGTTGGATGTGGAAAGAATAGAGAAAGATGAATCATAGAATTATAGGACTGGAAGGGACATCAGAGGTCTTCTAGTCTAATTCCCAGCTCAAGGCAAGAGCCTTATATCATCTCAAGCAAATAGTTGTCCAGTCTAGTTTTGAAAACTTCCAGTGATAGAGCACCTACAGCACGAGGAAGCAAGGTATTCCACTGATTAATTGTTCTCACTATTAGGAAATTTCTCCTTATTTCTAGGTTGCATCTCTCTTTAACAAGCTTACACCCATTACTTCCTGCCCTTAGAGAATAAATCAATCCCCTCCTTCTTTTCGATAGGCTAGACATACCTAGCTTTTACCTATTTTTAATGTGACCAGAGCAACGTGACTAGGTCAGGTTGTCCCTGGGCAATATGAGTAGGTCAGAAGTGCTTCTGCGATTACAAAAAGTGCAGCCAAAAATTAAAAACAAAAACACTCTCTCCAACAAAACATCAGAAAAGAAATTGCCCTGGTGGCCTTTGTTATTTCAAAAATTATAAATATGGCTATGGCTACTGTGATGCTCTCATATGTTCTCCAAAGGAAGACTAGTAAACTTAGGTGATGTGCTTTGTAAACATTCTTTTGAGTATAATTCCCCCTAAAAATTCAGAGACCGGTTTTTGACTGTACTACTATATACATAGGAACGCACAGAGAGACATATAGATCACATACCCATGTAATAACAACCTACATTTCAGGTTTCAGGTTCCTGTGTTTGCTACATTTTCCAAACGCTTTAAAAGACTTTGGTACTTAGCCTGATAAATGAAATAGCCATGTTACTTGCCCTAGATCTGTTATTCTATATATGCCTTACTTAATTCTCTTTAAATAACATCCAGATTTTAGAATCTGTATATCAAAGGATCTGTGTGAGGTAGCCAAGACCACTTGGGTAAGGCAATCTGTTTTGGAGAGCAGGGCAAAAAATTCTTTTAACTTTTAACCTTGTGGATATGAGGCCCATTTATGAAGTAGTCCTTGTTGAGTGACTGCCTCATTTAGTGATTGTTTTCAGGTATTATAGGGATGAAAAAGTGACTTTATAATCAATCCAGTTTGCAGGTTTGTAAAGCAAAGGAAAACTGAAGTAAGATCATAAACATAGTCATGGTTTAATCTAATGACTGATTTGCTAAACTCAACTGTGATTGTTAAATGAAAACTAAATTGTACTTTCTTGCCATGGCCATTCATATCAGGAATTTGGCATTGCTTATTGCTTTTGAGCATTTTCCTGTACATTCCTTCTCAGAACCGAGTCCCATGAGTTTAGAGCTGTGTTTCTCACACTTTTAAGATGTATGGATTTAAACTCCCAGCATGGCTGGGGAATTTTGGTAGTTGAAATCCACATATCCTAAAGTTGCAAGTTTAAGAAATACTGGCTTAGAGGATAAACGGGTTAGGATGGTAGCTTAAGGATGCTAACTAATGTAGCCTA
Organism: Pseudoxyrhopus heterurus; assembly: GCA_032468235.1. Classification (NCBI taxonomy): domain Eukaryota; kingdom Metazoa; phylum Chordata; class Lepidosauria; order Squamata; genus Pseudoxyrhopus; species Pseudoxyrhopus heterurus. Next base: position 82,128 of record JANHJO010010895.1, read on the forward strand.
CATTTTGCCCCCTTGGTTTTAGCATTATTTTGCTTATTTGTTTTGCGAGATGGCTGTTGAACATTACCGATTTGTAAACGTGACTCACTGTTCATCTTTTTTTTTTCTCCTTTCTGCCTGCATTTTTTCTTTCTAGATCATGAAACTCAAACATTTTCACAGCCAGCATATACATCCGATGAGCTTCCAGCAGCACAGTAGATGTGAATGCAGGTGAGGACGGAGAGCTTTTCTGATTGAATTTAGAGAAGAATTATGCCATTGTATCAATTGTACCCAGCTGCCCACCTGTATCCACTACCCACCCAAAATCTTGTGGTCTAGGTCTTGCTTTGTATTGGGAAGGGTTTTTTCTTGCTAGCCAACTGGCTTGGTGATTTCATCCATCTTGATTGACAGATGATGTAAGTCCACTGTCCAGTAACAGGAAGGCTTTAACTTGTCATCTTAAGAAACCTCAGTTGCATCAACATTGCTTCAGCAGGAGAAGCATTCCTTAAGGGGCTGCATCTAGGTCACAAAATGAATGTGTTTGTATCTGTGTGCTTACATGCTCTCAATCTCTGTCATGGACATTTCACTGGCTGCTTGGTACATTCTTTGGGTAGGTGCAATTGACTGCAATTGAGAACCAGCAACTGGTTGAGAAACATTGTATTGCTGTTCTGCTCCAACTGAGTAAACAGGTGGTTGTGCCTATGTCCCTATGTGCTCTGAACCCTTAACCCCCAACATTTGTTACATAAGTTTACATGATCATGAGAACATAATTACAATCAAGAGAGCCACTTTGGTGTAGTGGCTAAAGTGCTGGACTAGAATCCCAGAGTCCACAAGTTCTAATCCTCCTTAGGTGTGAAAGTGAGTTCAGTGACTTTAGGCAGTCACCTCTTCAGCCCAACTCACTGTACAGGTTTATTGTAGAAAAAACAGAAGGCAGAAATATTGTATATTTTACCTTGAGTTGTGCAAAATAACAGTGGGATATAAATCTAATAATAAATAGATCTGTATAAGGCAGAGCTCTGACGTCAATGCAAGTTATATTCATTTTTATGTCAACATGTACAAAAATCTCTCTTCATATTTTGCTGTTTAGTCAGTGTTGGGCAAAGGGAAATAGAGCTGGGGATATTGGGGGCAAAGACAAGAGGTATGACTTTTTAATGCATATATTTGGACATAACATCTGAACAGCGTTTTGATTTGGTCAGAAAGAAATGTGCTTCCTTTTCTGCCCCTGGCTATCATAATTAAGGCCAACCTTCACCAGCCTGATGGTCCTATGGCATTTTAAGCTTGTGCTGCCATTATCCCCAGATAACATTGCCAGTTGACAAGGATAATGGAATTGATACTCTGGAACATTTGGAAGCCTGAGATGGGCAGTGCTGGAAGGCAGAAAGAGCATCCTTTATTATGTTTGCTGCTGAAAGTGGGGTGGTAAAAGCATGGATGGGATCTTTGTATTTATTGCTAGTTCTCTTCTAATCCTGGTCTTCTTTTCTTCCATTATAGACAAAAGAAAGAAGTCAGAATTATACAAGAAAAGTAAGTGACCTAGATTATATCCCTCCCCTAAATTGGTGTTGGTGATCTCCCTCCTTTCCTTCCCAGATCACTACAAATAAGAACTGGTTGTTGCTGATTTTTTTTTAAAAAGAAATAATCTAAATAATTATACCTTGAATCCATTCCTCTTAGCTATAGTCACACATGTAGCTTTGACAGCTGTGGTTCCCTTATGCCTTGAGGCCATTTTAAAACTGTTTACTTATAAAAAATATGTCAGGAACAGCATGGAATTAACCCAAAAGCTTTTATCTCTTTTCAAATGGATTCTAGCTGAAACTTTCCTTCCACATGCATTTGGAGACCATTGCCCTCCCCTCTCTTTGCTGCTTTGATAAAAACTTGCTGGTGTTTACAGCAACTTTCATAGATGTCTAACATTAAGGCTGTGCATGGGAGCTCTGCTATATCACTTAGAACAAGGGAGTTTGCCCTTTCATGAACCAAAAGCCACTTATGCCCAATCAAAGGTTGGGTAGTGTTCTGATGTGAATTAACTTGGCATATCAAACATGAAAGGTGGAATAAAGAGAGTTATATTCATTTATCACCAGCGCTCCCCAGCATGGTGCCTTCTATAGTGCTTTTGGAATATCTATCCCAGGCTATTGGTGTTGAAGTCTGGGGCCAACAAGATAGTAGTTCAAAGCATCTGGAAATACTGCATTGTGGTGACTGTAGATGAGTTGTGGGAATGGAAGTAGCTGATCTTATAATGTGATACATCTACCTTGAGATTTCTGTAGTGTTATTGAATGATAAAATAGATTTCTTCTCTATACATTAGTCAGCCTAATCAAATATGAATATACTTTTTCAATTTCTAGCTTACAAATAAATGCATGTGTGCACTGTGAGGGGATATTAAGATGGTTCATGGTCTGCAATTTCGCTTGGAAGCTGGAGGAGAAAGAGAGAAAGAGAATGGGGGTTGGGGAGGATATTTTTAGTTTGTTGTGCTGTTCTCATACATGTCCTAGCTTAGTTGAATTCTCATGAATTCACATTGTGGAGCCATCAGTGGATTGCCCAGGGAAATACTGCTAGCTTGGCTTACTCTTCTGGTGCACATGTTATTCAGCTGAATGGCAGAGTGACTCAGAGATGTAAGAGTGTTGTGATTGAGTGAGCACCGTGGCCACAGTCTTCCCTCTGGGACTATAGCTTTCCATTCCTTCAGGTGGCTTACTTTGCTTTGCAAATCTCCATGTCGATATCGGGTTCCCTCTGGTTTTGGTTAAAGCTGAAATTCCTCTTATGCTTGATGCCTTTTTTCATGGTGTGCCTCTGGATGAATGTGGCATTAATGAATGTAAAACTTTGTGAAAGTTTACTGAAGTAAACATGCTTTCTCTGCCCGGCTAGTAGTTCTGTGTTCTTGTGATGCTTACTTTGCTTGTGGTTAGGAGAGAAAAACTGATGCCAACCAAGAAACTTGAACAAGATCCAGGACAAATCTTGTCCATTAACCTCAGGGACTTCCTCCTTTATTACAGCATCTCCTTCCAAAGTTAAACAAACTGTTTCTAGGAAGAAAAGGAGTACTTTTTGCATTAGGTATTGTCCCAAGTGTCAGCATTCCAAAGAAACTTCCCCATTTCCATTCAGCACTAAGAGACAAAGTTCATCCAAGTAAGAATTTATTTATAGAAGTCATATTGGCTCATCTGAGAATACCTGAATCTGAGAGTTTTGAGTTTTCCCTTGGTAATTGAAAATCAAAATCCCATCCCCTGCACCCATCAGTTCATCACATGGTCCAATCACCACTCGTTCCAACTGGAGACCTTCCTTCAACCACTCCTCTCAGGTGCAAGAATGGCCTAACCTTGACACATAAGAATGTTGTTATGGCTAACTTCCCTCTCTCATAGAAATCCCCCCTCTGTAATTCCCAGGCACAAGAATGTGACAGCGGGGAAGCTCCTAAGAAGAATATGGCTTCCAAAGCTGACAGACTTCCCCCCCTCAGGAAAAAATCACGTCCTGGAAAAGAAAATGACAAGAAAAGCAAATGGGAGATTAATGAAATTTGAAACAGCCAAATTAAACTCCTCTCCCCCCCCCCAGGAGGTCCCTTTGGCTTATCTGGCAATTTATTATGTAATCGTTTAACTAATTTATCAGCTTTTACATTCCAACTCTTTACCCAGATGGCTTCTGACAAAGGATACCCCTTCCAATGTATTAAATATTATTAAATATTGTAATTGACCTCTATGTAATCTGGAATTGAGGATTTTCTTTACTTCATAATGAGTTTCCCCTTGTACTACTGCAGGCTTGGGGGGAGCAGTTGCCACAGGTCTCAGCCTGGAACTGACAGCTGGTTTCAATAAACTGCTGTGAAAAACCGGATGTATTTTCCCTAGCATGCCAGGGAGTCTAAGTTGCTGGGCCTTGGTGGCACAGCAGTTAGAGAGCTTGTAATTAGCTTGTAATTAGCACCAACTGCCTGCAATTTAGCAAGTTCAAATCCCACCAGG
>JANHJO010010895.1:86285-99120 GCA_032468235.1 Pseudoxyrhopus heterurus
TCATGTTTTATATTATTGTATATAAACAAGTTTCTTCTATAAATGAATCCTGCTGCATTATTTACTTGTGTGCTGGTTAGATCGCTTCAAACTCTGACAGAATTGTATATGCTCAGTAATGGAAGTGTGATGAGATTCCGACAGATGGGAAAGTAATTAAGAAAATATGGATAGACTAACACTTTCTATTAAGGACAAAGAAGAAACTAACTATTTTTTGGCATGGGACTTATTTTATCGATGGCTAGACAATAAAAACAGAAGTTAGAAACAAAGGGACATAAAAAGGATAAGTGTTAAAATGGAAATTTCAGGGTTCCAAAGAAACTTTCCCATTTCTATTCAGCACTCAGAAATAAACTTCATCCAAGTAAGAATTTTATTTAAAGAAGTCATGTTGGCACATCTGGGAAAACATTAATCTGAGATTTCTGGGTTTTTTCCTTGGTAATTGAAAATCATAATCCCATCCCCTGCACCCATCACATGGTCCAATCACCAATCATCCCAACTGGAGATTTTCCTTCAACCACTCCTCTCCCAGGTGCAGAAATGGCCTAACCTTGATACACAAGAAGAATGTTGTTATGGCTAACTTCCCTCTCTCACAGAAATCCCCCCTCCCTAATTCCCAGGCACAAGAATATGGCAGCATGGAAGCTCCTAAGAAGAATAAAGCTGACAGGCTTCCCCTCCTCCAGAAAAAATGACGTCCTGGAAAAAAAAATGACAAGAAAATAAAATAGGGAGTTAATGAAATTTGAAACAGTTAAATTAACCTCCTCTCCCCCTCCAGGAGGACCCTTTGGCTTACTTGGGAATTTATCATGAAATTGTTTAACTAATCTATCTGCTTTTACATTCCAACTTTTTACCAATGTAGCTTCTGACAAAGGGTACCCCTTCCAATGTATTAAATATTGTAATCGACCTCTATGTAATCTAGAATCAAGGATTTTCTTTACTTCATAATGGGTTTCTACTACAGGTTTGGAGGGAGCAGTTGCCACAGGTCTCAGTCTGGAACTGGTTTTAACAAACTGCTGTGAGAGACCGGATGTATTCGAGGAAGGCTAAGTTGTACTGTAACCAGATTTATCACTTTCACTATGGGAAATGGACCAAGGAATTGGGGTCCTAATTTTCTACTGGGTAGTCTTAACCTCAGATACTTGGTTGACAAATAAACTCAATCTCCCACTTTAAAGGGAGGCTGTAGGGACCTATGCCTATCTGCTTGCTTTTTATATTATTCGGCTGCTTCCGCCAGAGCTTTCTTTGTATTTTCCCACCCCTTTTTAAAGGAATCCATCCATTCTGTCAGGGACACCGAGGATGGTGGTTCTATAGGCAGTTCTGGCAAGGGGACAAATTCCATGCCACTTGTAATTTGGAAAGGAGTTAATCCAGTAGAACTATGCACTGCATTATTGTAAGCTACTTCAGCGAAAGGCAATAAGTCCACCCAGTTTTCTTGCTGGTAATTTACATAATATCTAATGTATTGTTCCACCATCACGTTCCTACGTTCCGCGGCTCCATTCATAGCTGGATGAAAAGCCGAACTAAGCCCCTGGGATGATCCAATGGACCTCAAGAACTCCTTCCAAATCTTAGCAGTAAATTGAACACCCCTATCTGATATAATTAATTGTGGTACTCCATGAAGCCGATATATGTGCTTCACGAACAGTTTTGCTAGTTTCTTGGCCAAAGGCAGTCCAGTGCAAGTGGTGAAGTGGGCTTCTTTAGAGAACAAGTCAATAACAGCCCTAATTACTGTGTTTCTGCCACTTTCCGGAAGTTAAACGATAAAGTCCATGGCGATTTCCTCCCAGGGCTTTGTAGGTTCAGCCACTTGCTGAAGGAACCCAGGCGGTCTCCCTGATCTCATTTTCATGGTGGCACAGATTGAACAGCTTTTTACATAGTCCTCTACATCGGCTTTCATTTTCAGCCGCCAAAATTGCTGCCTAGCTAGATGAAAGGTTTTTAAAAATCCAAAGTGACCCCCCTGGTCGAGAGTCATGACTTTGTTTCAATATCATTAGTTTTAAACTGCTGGACACATACAGCTTGGATCCCTTCCAAGCCAACCCCTCCCTCAAAGTTAAATCATCTCGGTTTTCTTTAAACCACGGGTTGGTTAAAAGGGCCACTTTTAAGTCTGCCGTCAGCTTGTCTTCAGGGGAGTCTGAGCGGTGTCTAGTTTGGGCTCGGGTAGTGACTTGGGCCACTGATTGAGTTTCGGAGATCATTGCGTGCACAACTTCCTCTTGGCGGCTATCAAATTGGGGTTTCCTTGACAATGCATTGGCTAATACGTTCTTCCCCCCAGGATGTATTTTAGATTGAAGTTAAAGCATTTAAAGTATTGAGCCCAGCGAACCTGTTTGGGGGAGAGCTTTCTAGGGGTTTTCAAAGCTTCGAGGTTTTTATGATCAGTCCACACCTCGAATGGCTCCTTAGCCCCCTTGAGGAAATGTCTCCAGGAAAGGAGAGCCCAGCAAATGGCAAAAGCCACTTTTTCCCACACTGCCCATCTTTGTTCTGTGTCCGTAAGCTTTTTTGACACATATGCACAGGGTCGCAGTTGGCCTTGGGGGTCCCTTTGAAGGAGTAGTGCAGCCACTGCTACATCGCTAGTATTGGCTTGGACTATAAATGGCTTGTTTGAGTCTGAGTGTTGGAGAATAGGCTCCTCTGCGAAGAGGCGCTTCAGTGTCTTGAAAGCTTTTTGACAGTCCATGGTCCAAGGAAGTGGTTGGGTTGGCTTAGGTTTAGTAGCAGTGGGGCCAGTTTTTAGCAATTCCGTTAAAGGAAGGGCTACTTCCATGAAGGAGGGAATGAATTGCTGGTAGAAATTGGTGAAGCCGAGGAAGCTTTGGAGTTGTTTATGAGTGCGAGAGGACTGCCAGTCTAGTACGACTTTCACTTTGCCGGGATCCATTTCAATCCCCTCATTTGACACTTGGTAGCCCAGGTAGTCTAGCAAAGTTTTATGGAACTCACATTTTGACAGCTTCGCATAGAGCTTTGAGGCTAGGAGTTTTTTCAGCACCTGTCTCACTAGTTTGACATGCTCCTCCATCGTATCACTGAATATAAGAATATCATCTAAATAAACTAGGACCCTATTGTACAATAGGGTACAATAGGACCCTCGTTAATCAGCTGCATAAATACTGTGGGAGCTCCTTGAAGTCCAAAGGGCATGACGCAGAATTGGAAACTTCCTAGCGGGCAGTTGAAAACCATTTTCCACTCGTCCCCCTCTTTTATGCACACTCTATAATAAGCTTCTCTCAGGTCTAGCTTAGTGAATATCTTGCCTTTCGATAGATGATTTAATAAGTCCTTCATGAGGGAGTGGGTACGTGTTTTGCATACACACCCTATTGATCCCGGAAAATCAACACACAATCTCAGCCCCCCATCTTTTTTTTCTTTAAATAGCACAGGGGCAGCTACTTTGGATTTCGCGGGTTCAATGAAGCCTCTGGCTAAGTTGGAGTCAATGTACTTCCTTAATTCAGTCATTTTCATGAAGGTACATTTTTGGCTTTGGCAGCTTGGCCCCTGGTTCTATTTCGATGGCACAGTCAATTTGTGGGTGGGGAGGAAAGATATTGCATTCCTCCTTGCATTCGATCTCTGCCAGATCTCGGTATTCCTTGGGGACTGAGGGTTCGCCTGGTAGCGGTTCCGCAGCAGCAGCAGCCGCTTCTGGTGGCTGGGAAGAAAGGGGTGTCAGTTCCTTTTCTGGAGGGACTGGTGGCAAAGGTCCAACTCCTATTATAATTTTCCGGTACCCATCCTCCCACTTGATGGTAGGGGCCCATTTGTCAAGCCAGACAAATCCTAAAATGACAGCCACTGTCATTTTGGGGGCTACGACAAACCGCAAGAACTCCCAGTGTCTCCCCATCTCTAGCCTGACTAGTTCTGTGATTTGGGTGGTTGGGGATCCACCTATCAATGACCCATCCACTTGTTCAAATTGAATTGGGCGAGCTATGGGCCATGTTTTTATCCCCAATTGTTCAATGATGGGATGGCCAATTAAGCATCAGGTACAGCCTGTGTCTACCACTGCTTCTAGTTCCCCCTGCACCCCAGTCCCTGGAACTATCATCTTTACTTTGACTGCAAAAGGGCAGATGGCTGCACCTTGTAGGTGCTGCTGGTCGAGGTTGCGGGATCGTTGCCAGGGATAGGCACTCGGAAGCCCGGTGACCTGATTGGCCATAGTGGTAACATTTGATGGTGCTGGTTTGTTGAGTTGGGGTTGACTCAGGAGGTTTTGCTGGAGTTCCCTGGGCCAAAGGTCTTTTCACTGTCTTCTCCGGCTGGGGTTTCCGATGAGGATAGATTTCTCTATCCATAGCTATCGCTATAAGTATTCCAGTCCTGCAACCGCTCAGGTTGCACACGGATGCCACATGCCTTCCTAACCTCCTCGTCTATGGCTTCTTTGAAGTAGTGGAGGAGGATCCAATCAGGCCACTGCCTGAGGTTTCCGGCAACTCTCCTGAAGTCCCAGACAAAGTTCTTAATGGGGCAATTCCCCTGCTTCACCTCCTTTATCAGGACTTCATTCTCATTCCTGCGTTCGGTGTCTTTGAATCAGCCCCGGAGTAGTTGGACAAATCTGTCAGCATCATCAGTTCAACAGCTCCTTCATAATGCAGCTGGGCTATCCAGTCAGTGGCATCTCCTTCCCCTCGGCGATCACTGATATCAGATCACGGTCTGACTGGTACTGGTTCCCGTACTGGTCTATGTGCGCCCACACATGGCTGAGAAAATATGCCAGTTTTCTGGGGGTCGCAACAAAAATTGCCCTAAATCTAGGCGGCAGGCCCCTGGCCAGAGGTACAGGCTGGTCAGCTGGCTGAGCCACTAATAAGGGTAAAGCTTATACATGTGAAAATGAAAACCATAAAACAAGCTGGTGCAAACGGAGCCTGTAGGCACATTGTTAAGTGCTGCTCACCTTCTTTCTTCCTTACTGGGGTTAAAGAGCCCATTCTATCTGGGGACCAGTGAAGTGACTTTTTAGGCCCATACTGGAGCCAAAATAAGGCATTTCAATTTCTTGGAGAAGGAGCCAGAGTTGTAGGCTGGGTCATATTTGAAGTGAGACATGAGGCATGCCTATCTGTAACTGGAAGCGATTGAGAGTCTTGTCAGGTTTCAACTTTTGATAGAGTTGTGTGAAGTGTAGAAACAAATTTATTTAAAAGATTTATATGGCCACCCATCTTAAAAAACAACAACAACCAACTCACAGCAAGAAAATAGAAATGCCTCAACTCCAAGGATTTCCAAAGATTTAAGTTTAGATGCTTATACTTTAGCTAAGTGCATATGGTAGCTTCTCCCTCTTTTTCCTCCTCTTTCCTTCCCCCTGTGCACTTTCTCTCTCTCTCTTTCTCTCTCTCTCTCTCTCTTTCTCTCTTGCTTGTTTTGTTTTTCTTCCAGAAAATCAAAGCGAGGAAAGGGGAAGGGTCAAAAAAGAAACCGCAAGAGAGGCCGGTATAAACCACAGAATTTGTACGTTTTTGCATCATGTGCTTTTAAATTCTGCCTTTCACCCATTTCTTTCTATTCACCCCTCAAATCAAAACTCCTGCTTGCATTACATCTAATTAAACAATCAAAGGACCAAACAATTTCACTCGCATCTCCAAATCACTTGTTCTTGTGGTGGCACTATAAGTTTGGGGACATTGGGGAGCACATAGAAACTGTGATCCTTTTATTTTTTCTTGCTTGGGATTATTCTGGTCTTTGAAAGACACAGTGACCTAAAAGGATAGGCAAATTTCTCTTATTTTCACTCTTGCTTTCCCCCTAAAATGCTCTTACATGATTTCCCCCAACCCACTTCCTTAATTTCCTCTTGGCTATCACTTACAAACCTGTTGGTGTGGCAGCAAGAGCTTCATACAGTGGAACCTCAGGTCATGAACGCTTTTGATCGCGACCAAATCAGGTTCTGACCAAAAAATCCACAACATTTTTGAATCTGGTCACGATTCAAAAACCAGGTGGTGATGAAACACGGCCGTGGCCGATTCCTTTTCCGTGCCGATTTCCCCTTTCCCCGCGCATGCACAGAATTGTAGGCGCATGCGCAGTTTCACTTCCAGTCACGACCAAATCGGGTTGCGACCGAAGTTACGGAACAAATTACAGTCGTGACCGGAGGTTCTACTGTACTTGTCTTTCATGCATGTTTGCCTGTGTGCTTGTGTGTGTATGGAGACTGATGGCAACTACTAACCATTACCAGAGGGGAGCTAGAGGATTCTGAGAAAATTTGGGGAGTGCTCTCTCTTTCTCTCTCTGCTGGAATTGGGTGCCTTTTCTCTTTCTCTCACTTTTCTACATCTCAATTCACCAAATCCTGCATTTCCAATCATTCTTAGGTGGCGGGGTGATGCAGGTGAGGGATTTCAAGAGCTGCTGTTTTGATTCAATCCGTACGGAAAATGACACAACTTGAATGGGAGCAGCTGGGTTCTGAAGTCTGTTTTTTCTCTTTTTTTTTAAAGGCAGGGGTTTCTCTGTAGAAAGAGTTGCCCCTGAGTAGTAGTAGTATTTTTTGCTATTGGCTCAGAGACCTCCGTTAACAATAAGGAGGCTATCCTTTCCACTGCAAATTGGGCTAATGCAGGATTTGTGACTAGGCTGTTGCAGAGAGACCATTTCTGCCTTTTAAAAAGCTATTGCAAGTAAGTGTTGGAATGCCTTTGGGGGTGTCCGCCCCCCCTCCCAACAGTGCTCTAGATGTGCAGTGTTGGGAGTGGGAGGCAAGGGGTGGGGGCAAGGGTTGCTTCAATGTGTAGGGTGTTGCATGTGTACATTTCTTCCTGCTAAAGCGCTGTAGCTTAGACCTCTTTCCTTTTGCCTTTTTGCAGTCACTGTGAACCTTGCTCAGAAAGGAGAAAGCACTTGTACAAACAAGATCCCTTGACCTGTAAATGTTCCTGCAAATTCACAGACTCACGTTGCAAGTCGAAGCAGCTTGAGTTAAACGAGCGCACTTGCAGGTTTGTGTCCTGAAGAATGAAAAAACAGAAAATAAACCCCACATACTACTCTCTCAGACATATTCATTCAACACACATCTAGAGAGAGATAGAGAAAGGAACGAGCTTTTGCTTGCTTCTGGTAGGATTCTAGTATCCTTCTTTTCTTTTGCTTGGCCAGTTGGGCAAGAGGGAAAGAGATGGTGTAATCTGCCTAAAGTTTAAAACTTCCCTTGTTCCGGCAGAATTGAACTGTACTGTCTGTCTGTAGGGTGGTGATAGATAATCTAGAATACATCTCTTAGGGAACAAGGTGGCTCCTTCCACATCGCTAGCGCTCAGGAGAAGTCCTCAAAGACCTTTATGCAAGTCCTTGTTCAATGCAACTGGCTGTTTAATGAGATTGCCAGTCCTTTATTTTTTTTTGCCTCAAAGCAAAGATCTTGCCCCAATCCATCTTTTTAAGCTCTATAGCAGACCTGCAGTGGATTAAATCTACCTGGGACTGAGTCCTAAATCCAGACCTCCATTCTTTCCTGCACTTCTCTTTTACTCTAGAATGTGTGGTTTTTTTAAAAAAAAGAAGAGTGTGTGATTAGCCCTTTCCATCTCTATATTATTTCTGTGTAATTCAGAAGAGTGAAGTGCCTGGCTGGAGCTCAAGTGGTCCAAGTAAAAAACCAGGATATCTATCCCAGATGGGTACTCTACCTGGTGCCATGCAGATGGCATACTGTCATCTGAGTTACCTGCTTTGTGGCTGCAAATGTCAGCCTACCATCCCCAAGTATGGTTCTGAAAAGGTGGAACACATTTGCTGTGACTCTGAGAATAGTGCATGAGGTTCTACCTTTCCTAGTACATCAGAAACGCTCACCTAGAGTCAGGCTGATGGCATTGGGCTTTATACATATATATCACGAAGCTCAGTTCTCTGCCTGGGCAAGGACTTGAGACATGGCTGTGTGTGTAGAGGAAAGATGGGAAGGTCTGTAATCTGAGTGTGGATGCCTAGTGCCGCAGCAAGAAGAGAGCCAGCTCTTCTTGAGTTACAGTTCACCGTGCAGAAGTAGCCCCTGGAGAGAAACCAGACAGTTGTCTGACCTTGACCTTTATAGTTCCCCCTCAAATTAACCAATGAGAAGTTTGAGATAATCTTCGAAGTAAGTGCCATGCTATTCCCAGAGGAAGAAAGGGGGGAAAATGGCTAATTAAAAAATTGCCCCAGTGTTAGGACCAAGGCCAGCATACAGGTTGCTCTTGAGTAGTGCCAAAGGATAGATTGGATTGTTTTGGCTTTGGCAGCTGCTTGGCTGTTTCAAATGAACTCTTAACTGCAGGGAGGAAACCTGGACCTCAGCTGATTCTTCGTTTCCTGGCTTCTGCACAGCTGCTATGGTTGCTGCTGTGCTTAGGCACTAATCTCCGCCTCTGCAACCAGCGGAATTGTTTGTTTTCTCCCCTTTTTGCTGGCACAGGGCACCCTGGCTTGCTTTGGCTGCACCTCTTTAAAAACATAGCAGAAGAGGTTAGTGTGGTGAAACAGGGTAGATTGTTTCTGTACAGGTACGAGTGAGAGGCATGCCAGGATGTAAAAATCAACTTTGGAGATGAAGTAGTATTCTTAAGAGTATTCTTATCTGCGGGGAGAAAACTGGAGGAAATGCAGTCCCTTTTTCTTTTTCTTTAAGAGCAAGTCCTGTTGGTCCCTGTATAGGATTTTGATTTATTCTGTGGCAAAACACTTCCACTAATCTTTTAACCCAAGAGGCTCCTTCTCACCTGTTAATGCCATGTTGATGTTGGAGATTCCCACATATAGTGACATAACACCTCCTCCTTTCTCTCCTCTCCTTCACAGATGTGAAAAACCAAGGCGGTGAGCAGCAGAGAAGTAAAGGGAGTGCGGGCGCGCAGCCTTGGTTCTGGAGCCAGACATCTCACCTGGTCAGAAGCAGAAAACAAACACTAATCCAAACGAACACTAAAAATGAAGGATCAGCAGCGCACAGCACTTTTGAGTATGGACAATGGACTCTGGAAGGAACATTCCCTGAGGACCTGCGCAGGATTCACCTTTTGGTTTTGAACTGATTTTACAGAAAAACTTTCCTTCTCATGCTGCTAAGATATAGAGCCAGGGAGAGTGGAGTGATATATGCTTGGGACTCCCAATACACATGAAGTATATGTATATGTATATGAATATGTATGTGCATATGTATATATACTGAATTTCTAAAACATTGCTAACATTATTGGTGTCTTCACTGGATATACTCAACTGCTGTGGACACAAGTGGGCTATTTGGGACATAGAAAGAAACTACGACTGGACTCCAGTCAATACTGCTCAATATATTCTTCATACTCTTCCTGACCCTCTAAAGCCTGCTGGTCTCACTTCCTCTCCCCACTCTCCTGCCCCACTCCTGTGTGGTGAAACATTCGTACGAGAAGAGATGGCAGGGGATTCCCAAAATGGCACCTTGGAATACTGTGGGTCAAAAGGTCAAGGAAATAACTCTTAAATGCTGGAACTGATCAATCAAATTCCCTTCCCCTTCCTTCTCGAAAATCTCTTCTGAGTCTGGCTCACAATCTGCCGGCTTCAATGGGTCGTTGGTGTATATTTTTGTATTGACTTGCTGCAGGAACATTTTGCCGCAGATAACGTGTTTTGGCCTTAATGATGGGAAATGGCTGACGTTTGGACTTGTCAGCTCAAGGAGGCGTCCCTGGAATCCTGCCATCCCTGTTGGCTACTTAAATAATGGATGTCATATTGGCAGAAGGAGACGGAGGAAAGAAGGGGGACTAACAGAGAACCGGGCAGTTGAACCAGCACTGTCAATCATCATGCACAGAGCTGCCACTGAAGATACTTCTGGAACTTCTCTGGAAAGGGATATTAATTTAAGTATATATGCGCAATAAGCAGGGTGCGTGAGTGTGTGTGAGTGAGGGGGTACATACATACAACTGTATAGGTATTTTTTTGTGCCTAATAAGTTTAAAATTGGCTTGTTACATTTTGGGCCTTGGAGGGTAAAGCTGGTGAGAGCTTACTCTTTAGCATTGTTAATTTATTATTCTCAGTCTTGTACCATGAATATATTAAGACATAGTGTTCTTTGCTGGACTTGTGATGTAGGACTTATTACCACCACAAAAAATTAGCATAAAGTCTCCCCATTATCAATAATATCTGGATAATTCGGCCATCCATCCAGATATGACTTGCATGAAAGGTCAGTGGGACTATACATTGAATTCCAGAGTTAATCTGCTGCCAGTGTTGGCAGAAGAACTTTTGAATTAAAGAGGGACCTTGTGTGGCATTCTAAAACAACCTTGACTTTCCTAATTAAGAAGATTCTACAGTTACTGTAGGTTACAGAGAATATGGGGGATGAAAGGAGCAATGTGATTTTCCGGTGGTTCTAAAGGTGTTGTCCAGTTATTCACTGCATGAGCTGAAATAATATTAAACAACACTGCTATGAAGCAGATTTAAGAAGGAAGACAAAACCACCATGCTTCCCTCTGTCCTTAATACCTATTCCCAAATTAGACAATTCACCTTGACTTTGACCTTTACTTTTGGAGTGCCCACTGTAGACATTACAGAGTATGATTATTTTTCCCAGTTTCCCCATTTACCTATACAGACCAGCCATGTAAGCTTTTGGTTAGCCCCCCTCAATCCAAGCTCTTCCATAGCTGTTAGACTTCAGAGCCAATATTCCGAATCAGCAAGGCAAATAGGCTGAGGAAAGTGGGAATTGCCATTGGATAGTTCTGGAAGGTAGCAGATTGGGGAGGGCTATCTCAAGATTTTTCTGTTAGTTTCTTGAATGGTTGATTGCTATGTTATTCCCGTAACGGTTTTGGAACCTAATTGAATAGCCTTAAGTTATTCTATTCTTCTATGCAAAAAGATTTACTGTAAGTTCAGGTGCACACAGAGTCTGATCTAAGTCCCAGAGTTAATAGTATTCTAACATGCTTGGACTTTGGTTCATCACCAAAATCTAAGCCAGTGTAAATCTGATGAAAGGGGGAGGAGTGATGGTTTTCTTCTTTGCATAAAGGTCCAAAACAACATTGTTTTTTTAAAAAAACTGTTTGTAACCAAGCCAGTATATATGTAACTTTCAGAGACAGTAGACAAAGCTCTGATACCAGGCAATTGGCAAGATTCCATTTAACTCTGGTTTGAAGATGTCCTTTGAACAATGTTTCTCAAGTTAGCAACTTTAAAATATGTGGACTTTTAACTCCCAGCATTCCTCAGCCATGGGAGATTCTGGCAGTTGAAGTCACACCTCTTAAAGTTGTCAGGATTGAGAAACACTGCCTTAGAATATGGGACTTGGACCAGCCAATCTGATTCGTTGAGATTCAGTTTAGCAATCAGTAATTGTTCTTGGGGAATCAAGCTACAATTTTTCAGTGCCTTGCATATAAACACTTGAAACACCAAAGCATTTCCCACGTCACCAGGCATTTAGTAGGTGATACGTGACAGAAGATGATAAGGCAGATTTTTAAAGGCAGCAATAAGCAATTTGATTTGTCCAAAGATGGCATGGCTTCAGCTTGCTTTGCTGGGAAATGCAAAATGATACTGGTTGACAGCCTCTGGGCACCGTTCTCTGTCAAACGTTCTGCAGTCCCAGATCAAATACGTTAGGAGAATTGAGGCTGCTGGACACCACTGAATCTTCAAGGACAGAATTCCCATTTTTCTTATTGCATGTAACTTTGTTGGACTATCACCAGGCAACATGCCATCTAGCTATTTTAAGTCCAGATCAGCATTGCTGCCATGAGAAAGCTACTGCTGTATGGTGTGTATGTGATGCTTCTGTAGGTTTCTGGTTGCTATGAAGTTAGTGAATCAACTCTGAAGAGGATGACTATCTGTATATGTTTGAAGGGGACAGAATCCAAGCAACTCCTTTCCCTACCACGAAGTAGTATGAGATCCTCCTTGCCCTTCTTCCCCTTCCAGTCCCTTTCTTTCCCTAAGACGTGTAATGTTGTTTGGATCCGGCCATCTGTTTGGCATTGTCAGAACATTTATCAATCCATTGTTGGAGACTGATTGCATATCTGAGTCTACAAATGTAGAGCACTGTTCTGTGTACCTGGAAAGTTGTGTCTCATTGCCTTCATTGGACTGTTGTGTGTGCCTGATTCTCAGTCGGTTTTTTTTTTTTTTGTACTATACTTGGTCCATGTCAGAATCCTGCCAAATGCTTGTCTGTTTACAGAAAAGCAAGAAAAACTGGCCTTAAATCAGCCTTTGACGAGTGTTTATTAACCACTATAAAATCCCCCTCTAGCTGATAGAAATATGGTATGCATTCAGTTTGTATGCGTGTGTGTCTGCGTAGGGATGTGTGCACGTGTGCACACACGTACAACTGAAATGTATATATTCATGCTGTGTGAGGTGATGTTCTATATACTTGTTTAATATCCCTTTAAAATTAGAAATTAAAAAGTAATAATAATTTAAACTAGGTATTTTTCAGTATTCTTTGTTTAATATTTAATTTTACTATTTATAAGTTGTACCTCTTTTTTTTTGTACTATGTATAAATTTTTAACTCTTCTGTTTCAACCAATCTTCCCCAATTGTTGAGAAAGTGAATAGCATGATCAGTTATTTAATTAATATCTTAACACTCATCCCTACACATTCCTTTTAAGCAAAGTTTATACATCTAAATATATATATATATATATATATATATATATATATATATATTTGGCTGTACATGTGTAT
>JANHJO010010895.1:99452-111681 GCA_032468235.1 Pseudoxyrhopus heterurus
CAGATTATAGAAAATTTTACTATCATTTTATTTATTGGTGCTACTGTTTTTCTGTACTGTGGCTAAAAAAAATCACTAGCCACACTGGCTAATCTCAAGATTCCATAAGAAATATTTATTTTTAGACAAAAAATATCTTTAAAAAAACGCCATCTATGTTTTTTTTTGTTTTTTCCTTTTTTGTAATAAAGAATTTAATTCACACTTGTTTTCTTTTTTTTTTCCTCCTCCCCTCTCCGCTTTGCATGTTATTTTTCTGTTTGATGTTTTGGGTTTGCTAATTGGCTGTAAGAGTGGAAAAACCCCCCAAACATGCTCAGGAATCATCCAAATATATTCCCAGAAAGGAGGATGTCCTTAATGCAAGATGAAAACAGGTTGTTTTCTGCAACCCCTTTCAAAAAAAAAAAAAAAGCCAACTTCTCTCATATATCATAGAGAATGGACTGTATAGCTGTAACCTGCTATAACACCATGCCTTCTACATAGAGTGTACATTCGTGTGAGTAGTATCAGCTTCAATAGGGTTTCTCCACTGGGCACTCAAAAGAAAACCCTACAACTAAATTAATGGATGACTTTCATGAAATGGTGTCTTTGGTTTAACCGTGTGGAAATGCATCTCCCTGTACCAGACCTGTATTTGTGCTTCTAATCTGCACTTGAGGTTTGAGGTGCCTGTAGAACAGAGTTGGCTGGGAGGGGGGTGCTGGAATGTCAAGGGAACCAAAAGTCTTCTCTCGGGGCAGGAGTAGATTCATTGGTACGAGGTTGGACCTTCCATAAGATATACACCAAAGCTGCAGATGGAAAGTATTCTTCACAAAATGAATAGAATTCTTTCCAGACAGGATTGAAGCTTAGTCATAAGAGGAAAACAGACATCAGTGTAAAATAAAAGTGTATGTCCTTTCATAAGACAATTGCTTCATGTCATAAACAAAATAATTCTGCTAGATAGGATTTCTTTAGCTGGATGATGGCTGGGAACCTTTTTCTATGGCTTTGCAAGGAGATGAAAACATTTGTGCCCCTCACCTCCGTGTCGGTATTAGTCTAAGGGTTGTATATTGAGCTACCCAGCATCACTTTGGATAGCAAGATGGGTGGCATATAAAATTTAATTGATGATAGATAGATAGATAGATAGATAGATAGATAGATAGATAGATAGATAGATGTCTTCTGGCAAGTGATGCAAATGTTTGTTACATGTGCTTAGAATCTGATTCCAAGGTGTCTTCTTGATCATGTGGGGAAAATTACCTGTTTTTTCAAGAGTAACTTATCAAGTCACAGGTCATACTCTCCCATTCAGCTGTTTTGCCTCAACAAATTAAAAATTAGAAATTAACCCAGTGGAGGGACTGTATTCATCTGAACCTACAATGCATCCAGTAAAAACAGATAAATCGGGTGGAATATGGCCATCCCCGTATTACAGAAGTATGGTTCTTAGCATCTCTCACTATTGGTCAGGCTGACTAAGAGTATTGGAAATATCAGTCGTGCAATGACTAAAGTGAACACTGACACAAATCAGGTAAGCCTCTGTGCATGTTGAATTGTCATGTTACTCTGAAACTTAAGATTTAATGACCAGAGTTTGAAATAGCTTTTTCTAGCAGAAACAGAAATGATTAGAGCCGCTAGGGTTTTCCCTGTGATGCTTTATGGAAGTGAAAGTTAGACTTTGAAGAAGCAGAATAGAAATAATATTGATGCTTTGAACTTTGAAATTGAAATAGACTCCTGAAAATACTGTGGATGGTCAAGAAAAAGAACAAACAAACTATCAAACAAATTAAGCCAGAGTTATTACTTGAAGCACAGTCAGACTCATATTATAATTTGGATGTTGTTTGAAGAATACTGTTGGGAAACATGGCAAGAAAGAGACAAAGAGGTCGACAGAAGGTAAGTGGACTCAGTTACAAGGACAATGGATGCAACCATTGGAAGACTTGAAGGATGAGGCTGAGAACAAATCCATTGGGAGAAAATCTTTGTGATTGCTAAGAGTTGACATCAACTTGATTATACAATTAATCAATCAAAACTTTCTTGTGATACAAGTGATTGATGAAAGTGAGCATCACAGTTGCAATCAGACTTCTTCCAGTAACGTTGATGGAAGAAGAACAACATTACAAATTCTAAGAGATGGCAGATGAAAAGGCACTCATCACATTGTTGATTTATGTTCAGAATGACCTACTAAAACATCCAGATCTCTTATATATATATAAAATTGCTAAACCAGGTTTTCCTCATTCTGTATACATGCCTTTCATTTTTTCTTCTCCTCTTGCAGGATTTTACATTTGTTGTTAAACTTCATACAGTTTGTTTTAGCCCAGTATTCAAACAAGTCTGGTTGATTTTGATTCTTCTTTTTCTATTCTACCATGTTAGTCTCTTCTTCTCATTCTCTGTCATCTGAGAATTTGATAATTATCCCTTCAATTCTTCCATCCAGGACTTGCAAACATACTGTTAATAATCTGCCTGAAGTCCTAGCATAAACATCAGTTTGAAGTGTGTATAAATTTTGGTTCGTCCTTTTTCTTTCTCTTTTTTGAAGACAGGGATAGTGTTTTCTGTCCATCCATTTAAATATTATCTATTTAAAAGATCTGTATGAATTCCTCTCTTTAAGAATACCACTGGCCAGTTTGCAACAACAGTTCTGTGTATACTATTCTAGTAGTAGTAGTTTTAACCATTCAGTCGTGTACAATTCTTGGTGACTTATAGGCAAGTGCTCTCCATACTACCCTGTTAAGCAGTTTCTTTCAGTTGTTGGATGTTCATCTGTATAGTATCAAGCCAGTGAGTTCTTTGCTTGTCCCTTCTTGATCCACTAATCATTCTTAGCATCACTGACCTCTCCAATGAATTTGCATGCATGAGATGGCCAAAGTAAATCAGATGTAGTCTTGTGATTCTGATCCCTAGTGATGTTTCTGGTTTTATACAATTCTCTGTTGGTTGCGCTAGCTGTCCATGGTATATGCAATAATTTACACCAGCCCATAGTTCAAAGGCACCAATTCTTCTCAGCCCTTCTTAGTGCCTAACTCTCACACCCGTACATCATTATAGAGAAGTTTATTGCTCTAACTAGCCTGCTTTTTTATTTATATCAATCTCTCTGTTTTTAGAATAGAACAGAATAGAATAGAACTGGAAGGGACCTTCGAGGTCTTCTAGTCCAGCCCCCTGCTCAAGCAGGAGAACCTATACCATTTCAGACAAGTGACTGCCTAGTCTCTTCCTAAAAATCTCCAGTGATGGAGCATCTACGATTCCTGAAGGCAAGCTGTTCCACTGGTTAATTGTCCTCACTGTTAGGAAGTTTCTCCTTAATTCCTGATTGTTTCTCCCTTTGATTAGTTTCCAACCATTGTTTCTTGTCCTGCCCTCTGGTGCTTTGGAGAATAATTTGACCCCCTCTTCTTTGTGCCAGTCCTTCAAATACTGGAATACTGCTACCATGTCATCCCTAATTCTTCTGTTCTTTAGACTAGACAAACCCAAAACCTGTAGCCGTTCTTCTTCTTAATTTATTTATTTATTTATTGTTGATATTTATATGCTGCCCCACTCCTGAAGGACTCCAGAGTCCTGGAGGTTGATTTTGTCTCCAGGCCTTTGTCTCCAGGCCTTTGATCCAAGGGTGGATTTCTACTGGTTCGCCCGGTTTGGGCAAACTTTGTTCCGATTCTGCGTGGTTCGGAGAACCAGCAAATCGGACCACCAGCTGGCCCCGCCCCTGCCTGTTTTTTGGGCTGTTTTTCCATGCCCTGAAAATGCCCTGAAAACAGCCTGAAAAAAACCTGTTTTTCAGGCTGTTTTCAGGCTGTTTTTCAGGCCATTTTTCCAGCCAAAATCGGCCTGAAAACAGCCTGAAAAACAGCCTGAAAATAGCACCCAAACAGGCTGAAAAATGGACGGGGTGAGATTAGCCTCAACTGGCTGAATTTACCTCTTCCTTTGAGGCGAGTAGCCGGGAGGCGGGGCTGGGTGTGATCTGTGACATCACCCAGTCACATGACCACCTAGCCACATGCACCAAACCAAGCCATGCCCACAGAACTGGTTTAAAAAATTGAATCCAACCACTGCTTTGATCATCTTAGTTGCTCTTCTTTGAACTTTTTCCAAAGTCCAAACAGTAGTAGTAGTAGTAATAGTACAGTAGTAGTATGGTGACCAAAATTGGTTACAGTATTCTAGCTGTGGTCTTACTAGGGTTTTATAAAGTGGCACTAATATTTCACATGATCTTGATTCTATGCCTCTGTTTATACAACCCAGGATTGTATTATTTTTTTTGGCTGCTGCTGCACACTGCTGGGTCATATTCAAGTAATCATCCATTAGGACTCCAAGGTCCCTCTCACAGTTACTGTTTTTGAGCCAGGTCTTCTCTAATGTGTACTTATACCTTTGATTTTTCCTGCCTAAATGTAAAACTTTGTTTTTCTCTACATTAAAATTTATTTTGTTGGATAGGGCCCATTGTTCAAGTTTGTCCAAGAAGAAGATTGTGGTCTACTTTGTCAAATGCCTTACTGAAATCTAAGTATACTATATCTAGAGCATTTTCCAGATCTTATTCATATTAACCATTGCACTGTGGCCCTAGATTATTCTGCATTTGATTTAAGCTGTAGAACTACCACCGTGAACAAGGGAGATAAATTCTTGAACTAATTTAATTTCTTCCTTGTTGATTGTAAACACCTCATGTCCTTCTGCAGCTATTGTCCTTATCTTTGTTTTCCTGAAATTTAGACTCAGTCCTACTTTTTCATCTTATTCTACTCTCTTTATATCATTCTAAATACGATTTCAAGCCATTGGATCTGGTAACTTCCATGCAAATTCATCCAAAACCAATCTTCCAAATTCTAAAATACAAGTCTGACTCTTCTCTATTCCTCTTTGTCTTGATATTATAAACTCAAGTATAACATGGCAACTTTTTCCCAAGGTTTACTTCTTCAACATATTCCTGCCTATTGGTAAGAATTAAATACAAGATAGTAGGTGCCATTGTTATTTCTTCTACCTTCTGACAAATGAAGTTGTCACAAACTTAGGACAGGAATTTGTTAGACCTCTGACAGCAGTTAGATAGTCCAGATAGTGTTAGAATAATTGAAATCTGTCATTGTCGTTATTTGCATATACTGTACCCTTAGAAGCTTGGTAATCTGATGTAGATGTATTTTTTCTATCTATATTTTCTACCTTTCCAGACTGCCAACTATAACCTTTACAGTGATGACAGCTGTTACTTTTGTTTTTATATTTCAACAGAATTTCCACGTTCAGTTCATGAATTTCTGTCCAAACCTTCCTTATGTCAAAGCTACTCCTATTAAATAAGTTATAGACTCTAGGACTGTGTTCTAATCATGTGTAATAAACTTTCATTTATGCCTGTAACATTATATTTGCCTTCCACTGTTAAGATTTCAAATTCTCCCTGCTTGTTTTTGCTATTGTTCTTTCTTGCAAATCTCTAAGCTGCTTTCCATTCTCATGCTTTTCTCTTTGTCTGCTGCATTGTCAGCTTCAGTCCTTGATGGTGTATTTGATTCTTGGCTTTTATTGCCCTCCCCCTTTGGTTCAAGTTTAACAAAGTTGATAAGATTGGGAAAGTTCCTGTCAAACAGTCTGCATGTGAGGTAACCTATCTTTTGTTAGGAGTCCTTTATGCAGTCCATGGTAGAGGAACTCAAAACTGTCTTTGTGGTACCATAAATACTCAGTTCTTCATTTCCAGGATTATGGTCTCTCTTCTTATACCATCACTCTCAGTTGATTAAAACAATTTGTACTCTCAGTTTCTATATTTTCCCATCATAATCAAACAACTTGTTTAAAATCTTTTCCAGCAGTGTCAGTCATTTCCATATGAATCACTAGGAAGGGACAACAACTGGTGAGTTTGAAGAGGTAGTGTGTCATCCCATCTTATGTGGATATCTAAGAGGAAACAAATCTCCCACAGTATGTATCAGGTCTGAAAACGATGGCCTGAGTTTCTCTCATTAAGAAAATGCCACATGTCTTTTCCTTCTCAGAATGGCTTTTTGGTTTCTTTGACTCAAGGGGATCCGAGTATCTTCTCTCTCATTCCATGAAGCCTGATATCAGTTGCTGAACTACACTAACACTACCCCGTGATCCTTTGCTTCTCTGGATTACAGGCTTCCATGTGTCTTTTTCCCACTTGTCTTCATAATTTTTGGCATTCATTTCCTTTCTCTGCCCTTCCTGAGAAGTTTCACCTTTCCTATTCAGAAATTTCTCACCTTCCTTGGTGTGTTGCCATGTAAAAATTCTTTCCTTGACCCATTTCACTTTTTTCTCCAGTAAAAATATTTTTTCTTCTTCTGTTCAATCATATCCAGTTCTTGGAGATTGCTTGGACAAATCCCTGCAGTTTTCTTGGCAAGGTTTCTTGGAAGTGGTTTTCCATTTATTTTTATTTATTTATTAAATTTTTATGCTGCCCATCTCCCCTATAAGATGACTCTGAGTGGCTTACAAATTATGACACCTTCCTAGGGCTGAGAGAAAATGATTGGCCCAAGATCCTCCAGCTCGCTTTGTGCCTAAGGCAAGGCTTGATGCCTTAACCACTATATCAGGGGTGTCAAACTCACATCGACACAGCAGTGTAATGTGACGTATCCGGACTTTTTCTCCCCTTCACTAAACCGGGAATGGGCATGGCCAGCCATGATGCATCTGGGAGTTTGACAGCCCTGCACTATACCAAACTTGGTTGTGCAGTAAGGAAAAAGTTTGCAGTTCTAATGGGTATGCTTTGAGTTGTCTTCACACAGGAGGACAAACATTGTGCAACTGTATACTGCAAACAGTGCAAATCTTTCTCCATTGTCCATGTTACTTGGAGTTGGAGTATTCCTGCAGAACTCCTAGTCCAAAGTCCCCCCTGCAACTTTGGAATAGTTCTAGTCTGGGTGAAGCTCCTTCACCCAGTTTAGGCAACTGCCACAGTCTTGTATCCCCCTTTCTATTTCCTGTACACATCCCATTTTCTTCCCAATATTATTTTCCAGCTTGGGTGATAATGTAGTCAAAACATCTCCAACTTGATCTAGCAAGTGATGTAGAGAAAGGCCCAATATACATCTGGTAGATATTAGTCGCTAAGCATTTTACAAATGAAAACATTCATATTCACTGTGGCGAGTGCTTCAATCTGTGGATATACTCAGTGATTCATATGCATAAATATCTCAAACAATGTAGCCTACCAAGCAAAGAACAGGCAAGGATAGGATAATGAGGTTCAGAAGATGACAAATAGCCTCTTTACAAGAAATAAGAGACAGGGGAGATGTCCCTAGACATCTTGAAGGAGGTGGTTGTAAGACTACTCCTGTAAAACTCCTCCCTAGGCTCAGAAATTGCAACAACTACGGCTGGTTGCTAATATTATTTTCTTCGGCAAAGTGCTTGAGTGGGTGATAGTTGCATAAAATCAGTATCTCTTGGATGAGATAGTTTCCAATTGTATTTTTTTAAGCCATTCATACCTTAAATGCTTTGGTCATCCTGATAGATGACTTATAGTAGAACAGGAACTGAGCAATCTCCCTTGGCTGCTCTTGTCTTTCTCTGTTTTGCACTCAAATTGAAAACATATAGGCCTGCTTGTTTAAGAATGTGGACTTCAATTCCCAGAATGCCGGCTGGGAAATCCTGGAACTTAAAGTCCAGCCATCTTAAAATTGCCAAGTTCAAAAAACACTAGTCTAGAAGGTAGTGCAGGAAGTAATGCAGAACTCTTTGGGTCCTTGGCTTGGGTCCTTGGCTTTTATATAACATTAAACCCTTTTTGTTGCCTTTTTAAAAACCAAACTGTGACATTATCAGTTAAAATATGGAAGAATACAGAAGCTTTCAAGTTCTACAGTCCTTTGGCTGTGGGGGCTCAAGCCACTGAGGCAACCTTCCTAATAATTATTTGTTGTGCAATTTAACAGAGACACCTCTGCTCATCCTATAGTTACCATAAGTAAAATAACTTTCACACATAATGTACATGAATACAAGTGGAATTAAAATTGGGATGGGAATACTGCATATAATGATAACACACCGGACAAAAGGAAGAGGGAAGGGGGAAAAAAAATAAGCACAGAGACATCATTTTAAATTTTTTCTGTTGGGGACGCTGATGATTTTTTATTTTATTTTATTTTTGCAGTTGCCTGTGAACCAAAACTAGAGCATGTATAACTTGGGATTTAGCACTTTAGCAAATTGCATTGTGAGAACAGGATGGATGCAAGACATTTCAATGCCAGAAAACAGATTGCTGAGCAAGATATACACCTGGCACTGTGGAGCAAGCAGGACTTCCTCTGAAGCAAGAGCAGAAAACGTGATGAAAGGCTATCACTTCCAGAAAGGGAAATTTATTTACTGATTGTGGTGTAACTGAAACGAATTCTCCACCCTTTTGGTAAATATGGTTCCAGAAAAGATGACTAAGATGCACTTAGAATTCCATCCAGCTCTGACCACAGTCAGCCCCAAAGAAAATACTCGTTGCTGGATGGATAAAGCAATTTTTCCATTTTACCATAAATTATGTATGCCACCCAGAGTCATTTTCATGTGAGATGGGCGGCTTTACAAATGTGATAAATAAATAGAAATAAATTCTTGCCGCTATATAGTTTTGAATGCCAGTAGAGAAAGAAGGTAAGTGGGATTCCTTTGAAGGGTGTGTGGAAATTTTGGGCTACACGTTTACAATAGAGGCCAATCTCATCACTATTGGCTTTTATTTTTTAAAAAATAAATTTTTTGAAACAGGCAAACCTTTGCCGGTTTCAGTTAAGGACATAAGAGAAGAATGTATAAGCAGCCTGCTAGTCAATTGTTCAGCAAGAAATAAATATGCTCCAGGCTGCCAGTATTTTTAGTGAATACAAATACTGTATACTGTAATCATTGACTGACTTTTGACTACATTTTGGTTAAAATGTAATAATGGGTACAAAGAAATTAATAGTAACACACTTCTGATACTTTAGATTTTTACTGCTTTGGCTTGAATTCACAATTATTCTTGCAAGTTGAGGTAGTCCTCAACTTACAACCATAATTCAGCCCAAAATTTCTGTTGCTAAGTGAGGCATTTGTTAAGTGAGTTTTGCCCCGGTTTATGACCTTTCTTGCCACATTTGTTAAGTGAATTGTTGCAGATGATAAGTTAGCAACCTGGTTGTTAAGTGAATCTTGCTTCCTCATTGACTTTGCTTGTCATAAGGTCACAAAAGGGGATCACGTGATCCCAGGACACTGCAACCATAAATATGAATCAATTGTCTGAATTTTGATCATGTGACCATGGGGGTGCTGCAATGGTATGTAACTGTGAAAAAGGGTCATAAGTCACTAAGTTTTTCAGTACCGCTGTAACTTTGAACGGTCACTAAATCAACTGTTGTAAGTCGAGGGCTACCCGTATTCTTCCTAGCTTCCATGAAAGTCAGATTTCTGGGTAAGCTGCCAAAACAGAACGATTATGAAATTACCATGTAGAAATTGCCTAACTCCCATTATTGCTGGAACACTGTCAGTCTATGTGCTCTTCCCTTTGTGTGCCCATGATAGACATGTGCTTCAGTAAGATAACTAATAATACATGGCTGGCAATAGCTGCTCATTGGCTCAAAACATGGCAGTCCAAAAGGAAAGGCAAGTTAGAGCCTATAGTAGAGGTGTCAAACTCACGTCATCATGGTGTTGTCACGTGACATATCGCAACTTTTTCCCCCTTTGCTAAACTGGGTGTGAGCGTGGTCACCACGTGACACATTCAGCCCATGGGCCGCAACTTTGACAGCCCTGGCCAATAGGATTTTGCTGTTACTTCCTGTAGAACACCACTTAGGAACAGTGCCCCACTTAGACACCGTGGGTATCTTGAATGGGAGGTGTATGTTGAAGAAGGCTGTACAATGAATGCTACTGTACTTTATGAAGAAACTACAATTCCAGGTCTGTGGAACTTCAAACTCTTCTGGCAAAGGATTTGGGAAGGTGGTCCTTTGTCACTCAGTAGAGACCTGTTAAAAATTTTCATAAGAGCCTGGAGAAACAGTGGGTTAAATAAAGGAGGCATAAAAAAAGCAAAGATAAAGTAGGAGAGAGAAATGAAGAAATGAGGGAATGGATAGAATGGGCTGGGTAAGGATATATGTGAAAGAGTATGAGGTGACTCTGGCCAACCTACTTTAATATTGACTCCACCCAATTTTGCTTCCTGTTTCCTGCCCACTGCAGAAGATAATATGACTCACAGTCCGTATCCTTTATGGACTAGCAACTACTGGCACTTGTACCCATAAGATTACAGGTCAAATGCCCGCCCCCCCATCTCACTTCTGATCCTTCTCTATACTGTAAATTATGTCTCATGATTTATTCAATTAATCTAATTTTATGAGTTTACATCAGGCAGCTGTAAACTACCTAGGTACTCTGGCTGAGTTTGCACAACCCAATTCAAATATGGTTGGCTAATTTACGGTTCAGTGTGTTATACTGTGCAGCCCATATAAAGTTAGTTGCAACCATCCTAACACCTTTGTTATAATTTTTTAAATAAAGTATTCCAAAATTCACCATGAAGAGAATCACCTTGTTTATGAACCCACCTGGTGATCTTTCTTGTGTAGATTTGCAACAGTGACTGGCACCTGTCTTCACATTTTAGTCCAAAGAAAAGAAAAACCTGACTTCTCTTCACAAATGAACAAAGTAATAAAATGAGTGAACTGACTCCATAACAACAAAGTCTTCAGACCTTGGCATGTAATATCAATAACCTCTGAGCTACTAACTGTTGCTGAGCAATAAACACCTCTCACACTATTAATAAAGCCCTGTCAGCCTTGGTATTTATAATATTAGGACACAGCGCTCTAGTGCGCAGAATGAAGGCTAAATTCAGAGGCACATTTTGCAGCTGGTTTGATACACACCTTGCTTTGTTGTTCCTTCTGTGAATATGCAATCATGTTTTTTTCACTCAACTAGATGGAAAGAGAGAGAAAGAGTTGTACACATTGGGTATTATGCTTCCAATTTATCCCTTCACTACACTTGTCTTTTGTAAGATATAAAGTTAGCCTTATAACAACAGCAATAACACTTAGACTTATGTACCACTTCAAAGTGCTTTACAGGGCCCTCTAAGCAGTTTACAGAGTCAGCATATTGCCCCCAAGAATCTGGGTCCTCATTTTACTGACCTTGGAAGGATGGAAGGCTGAGTCAAACTTGAACTTCTGGCAGTGAACAGTGAGATAGCCTGCAATACTGCATTCTAACCACTGTGCCACCACAGCTCATGGCAAAGTTACATGACTTTTGCACACTTTTAAGTATCCTTCATCTTGAAGGAAACAGGGTATCTAAGTTCTACCAGGCTGATGTTGATCAGTGGCATGGAAAGCATCTTTACATCTCTGCAAGACTTTCTGCCTACAAAGATGTCATAGCTTCTTCAGGTAAGTCTCACATCAGTACTCATCAAAGAAAGAAAGAAGGTGACGTTAAGGGATTCTTCAACCCAAACTGTGCAACATCATGGGTTTCAGTCCACACTCCCACAGCCATGGGACCTCCTCTCTAGACTGTGATTTTAAAACAAGTGAATAGCTTCCAAGCCCAGAAGAGCACTACTGCAAATGAGATTGTCCAGAGACATAGAAATTCTATTGGAAAGGACACCTTGGTGTACTTTTCTCAGTTTAGTCAGGAGTAAATGATTGCTCTGGATTAGACTTTTGCCATAATTAGTGTTATCCACTCTCAGGTGAATGTTTGGAACTTCCTGTATAGAAATGTCAGTCTGAGGAAAATAATGGCAGTTATTGATCTTTGTTCTCAGATCCACTGCTGCTCAGATCTAGGAGAGAAGCAACCTAGAACTGAGAAGAAATTTCCTGACAATTAGAACAATTAATCAGTGAAGCAACTTGCTTCCAGAAGTTGTGAATGTTCCAACACTGAAATGGTATATCTGAAATGGTATAGGGTTTCCTGCCTGAGCAGGGGATTGGACTAGAAGACCTTGGAGGTCACTTCCAACTATTCTATTCTATTCTATTCTATTCTATTCTATTCTATTCTATTCTATTCTATTCTATTCTATTCTATT
>JANHJO010010895.1:122013-135304 GCA_032468235.1 Pseudoxyrhopus heterurus
TATGTACACTGAGAGCATATGCACCAAAGACAAATTCCTTGTGTGTCCAATCACACTTGGCCAATAAATTCTATCTTTTCTTATCTTATGAATAAAAGACCCAACAGCCTTAGGGAGGATAAGGATGGCCAGTTCTTAGTTCTTTGGGATACAGTGTATTTGCCCCTCCCTTTGGCACTGTACTCTGTGGCCATTTTTGCTTTGTGCTATGGACTGACATAGCAACTGGATTCCCCAAAGAGCCATTCACAAAATCTCTGGTAATTTTGAAAGAATGTCAGGTTTTATGCAGGCTGCTTATAAACATGCATTCATTGTTCTTGGAAAACAGCGCTGGGCTTCTTTTAAAATGCGTGTTTAGCACACTTCTGTAAGAAAGCACTAGACCTCTGTTTAAGAATAGCTAAATGGTTGGTCTCTGATTCTCAGATCAGGCAAACCCACTTCACTCCACCACAAGATTAAGGAAAGCAAATGTCAGGGTTTGTTTGTTTGTTTTCCCACACTGTGATGAAACAGGAAAGCCAGTGGGAGGGAAAACCAGCCACCAATCGCTTCCCTTAATTTGTCCCTCATTGCAGTTTTAAAGGACAACTCTACGAGCCAGCTTAATCCCTGAAGTAGACTAGAGGAAAGGCAGAGCAAATAATGTTGGCATGCATCTGTGCCACGCACAAATGAAGGAAAAGCATGTTAAATGTTTGCTGGATGAATGCTAAGAATCACAATTTACTTTGAGGCGAAGCACTTTTAATTAACTCTTACTAAATGAGTTTATGCTGGCCAAATATTAGAAATTTATAGATAAGTAAGGCCTGTGAATGTAGCTGAGTGAGGTATATACTACTTCAAGTAGAACTGTTCTTTTAGTCTTCTCCTTTGCCCCAGTATTTAGCTATACGAAGAGCCTTCAACTCTCTCACACATGAACAAAACAATGTAGATGTTGTTGAGATTTCAATCTCCTTAAACAAGGAGCCAAGGTCTTGGAAACAGGGGGTGGGGTGGAAAGAGAGAGGGAAAATGATGTTGACCTTTGCGATAGAAGGAAGAGATGAATTATTAAAGAAGAATTAAAAGTTTTTCCCACCATAAGCAAATTGTATTTTTATTTCTCCTAGAGAACAGAATTAGAAAATAGAATTTATGTCCTTCCCCACACAATTATGAAAAAAGGACTAGAATATGTTCTGTAAAAGCCACATTTCTTAAAAAGAGAATATGCTAGAGCTACAAAACTGTGCTAAAATAGTTCGAAATGTTTAAGACACCCTTGCCTAACCTAGACTTCCTTCCTTCTTGTGCACAACTCAACTCTCTACATTTTTCATGCCTTGGCAAGGAATTCTGGGAGTTGAAGACTTCAGAATCAGAAGATGCCTGATTGGAGAAGATGGTTACATTGGGTATCCAGGTTTGCATTTGCACAGTGCATGCCTGGCATATGTGATCAGAAAAAAACTTCATAGAAGATATTGATAGCTATTATCTGTGACATGGAAATGGAATGGCTAAACATCAACATTCAGTGGAGGACTATAGCCCTCATGTCATAGCTGTGATTTTCCTAGAAGCCCTATCTATTTAAGAGAAATGGGACTTTTGATGCTATGATTTTATCCTACAAGTCTCTTCATCTATTCTTATGTCAGGCAAACAGAGGGATATCAGAGTTGCCCCAGTGCGTTGGGAAAGCTAACCTATTTCCAGAATGTCCCATGGGAGCCTCACTATCCCTAAGAAAGGGCCGGAGCTATTGAAGTTTACTCATTCGTTTTGAGAATATTGCTCTCCCTGCTGGAATGGAGAAGGAACTACTGGTGAAAATGCAGATCAGTGCTTTAAAAATGCTAAAGCAGGAATGAAGCTGGAATGTCAAGAGTATAGGAAATTTGGCTGTAGGCCATAGGCTGCCTGTCAGATGCTAGTAGCATTTCTGAATTAGCAGCGTAAACCCAGAGAGTGACTGATTGGGCAAACTCCATTTTCCGCTGTTTTCCTTTTCAGACGAAGTCTTCCAAGCAGACTGAGAGCAATAAATATAAACAGTCCTTAACTTATGACCACATGAAGCCTGTCCATTATGGTCATAGATCGTGATGGTTCTAAAGTGGGTTTACCACATGATTTGGGTCCATTTTTACAACCTTTTTGTGGCGGTTGTCAAACACCGCAGTTGTTAAGCAAACTCATAGTTTGCTATGGGCCATTTTTGCTAAAAACTGGAAGTTAGTGCTGTTTTTTTTTTTTTTTTAAATGTTGTAAGTAGCAGTCACGTGCCCATGGGATGCTGCAAATGCAGACCAGTTGCCGAGTGCCTGAAATGCAGTCCTGTTACCGTGAAGGGAGCAGGGCTGTCTGTCATAACTCTGGAACTTGGTTTTAAATACCTTTTGAATGCTCTGTCATAACTTCGAGTGGTTGCTAAGCAAAAAACACATTTTATACATAGGGTGGAAAAAAGGAAAAAACTAAACTTTACTGATTCTGTCAAATGAGGTGGCAACATACAGGTAATTTGGTTTCTACCCAGCATAATTCTGCTACTATACATTTAAAGGCAAAGAGAAGAAATGTATCCTTAGTTTTCTAGGTGTGACTGTGATTCCCTGTGATCACTAGTCTTCAAAAAAGAGCAACAATTAATTTCTTTGTTCTTAGAATGTGGTGGAAGACATCAGGAAAGAAATGCAGGTTCAAATAACACAATTGCTTAATTCACAATTTGTGATTTGATATCAGATTAGCTATAACAGGCCTTCCTAAATTTCCTGATGCAATGTAAGATAGCAAACACAATCCTTTCTGACAATTTCCTGCACATCACAGTATCCCATTTACATTATAGTATTTTACTCCATTTACCCACCGAATGGTAAAGTATATGCAGACCTTGATTTACAACAGTTCATTTAGTGTCTGTTTGAAGTTACAACAGCAGTGAAAAAAGTGACTTATGATCATTTTTCATACTTATGACCGTTGCAGCACCCCCATGATCACATGATTTACATTCAGATGCTTGACAAGTGACTGCGTTGCAGTGGCTCTGAGTCATATGATCCCTTTTTGCGACCTTCTGACAAGCAAAGTCGATGGGGAAACCAGATTCACTTAACAACCGTGTTACTAATTTAAAAACTGCAGTGACTCACTTAACAAATGGGGCGAGAAAAGTTGTAAAATGGGGAAACTCACTTAACGAATTTCTCACTTAGCAACATAAATTTTGGGCTCAATTGGGATGGTAAGTTGAGGATTACCTGTATGCCTGTATATCATTTACTGTCATATAGAGGCATAATTGGTCTGTTATGCACCTTTTCTCAACGTACTGTTTTAAATAACTGATGCCTCAGCTTTCACATTTAGTAAACACAAAGGAAAAACTTATTTTGTTTATTGTTATGCATTGGAGGGGAGAAGCCAACTGGATAATAGCACTAGCACTTCGACTTATATACCACTTCAAAGTGCTTTACAGCCCTCTCTAAGCGGTTTACAGAGCCAGCATATAATGCAGAAATAGTGCAACAAGTCCTTATGTTAATACCAAGTGCCATGAAATCCTATTTAAAACTAGTTTTGACTTTGCAGATAAGTCTGTCTTCCTTTTCTCTCTCTCATTTATAGCCTCCTATAAATGTTGACGCGTGAAATAGATTGCGCCCATTGCTTACCCTATTCTGACCCTTTCAATACAATTGACATTGGTATGTCTAAAACCTGCAGTTCAAGCAAATGAGAAAATTATATCTGTTTTATTAGGTGCTATATGAGGGTGCATTGGAATCCAGGGCAATATTCTTTCATTATTGTTTAAACTGGGAGCAGTTGTATTCCACTCCCTGATGCCATCTATCAATGGCATGTTAACTTTTGGCATGAGGCATACTACATAACAAAAGTTTTTGTTGATAGCACATGACAAACTAGGAGCAGAAATGAAAAAAAAAAAACCTCACTTCTTTTCACTTTCTTTGCAATACAGAAGAATGGGAGGGGCATTTTTCTCTTTTTAATATATGATACCGTATTGGCTCTGCCGTTTAATTATCCTGAAACTCGTGAATAGAGTTCAAGCCCAGGGCATTTCTCAATGTAGGGAACAGGGTGAGAAGAAGATTGCTTTCTCTCAAAACCACATTGCATGTGCAGGCAAAGAACACTAGCTGGGGATTATGGGTGTGGAAACCTTCCTAATATGCAGCCGCACATTACAAGAGCCCTCTTTTCACTCTGGTAGAGTAGATACAGATCACTTCTGACCAGGGCTCCTTTTGCATAACTTTCCTACAACATGAGAAAACAAATTATTGTCCCTGGCCAAGATGGAACCATTCAGCAAAGAAATCTGTAACTGGGTGATAAGGTATGAATCTGAAGTTATGGAAGATAGTCAGGAGATGGTGGATGTCTAAGAAGATGGTAAAAAAAAAATCAGAATTCTGGCTGCACCTTTTTGCACTAAAATTTGTATTAAAAGACATTAGCTTTTGTGAATTGCAGCTCATGTATCAGATGTCCAGAGTGATTAGACTGATATACAGTAGGATTTAATCTAGGGTGATGTGAGGTGGATGAGGAAAGGAGGGCAAATCAGGTTACATGTGAGACAGATTACAAGGACCTTGCCAATTAACAACTGTATGAAATCTTCAAGAACAAAAAGTCAATAAATCAGGTACATACTTTAGGCCCCAGCCACTGCTCAAGACTAAAAGCATCAGATCACTTGCCCACACTGAAAAAGAATAAAGCAACAACGCAGAAAAAAGATATATTTTTTTAAAAAAAATTCAAGTTAGCTCAGAACAATAATGGGATAAACAGACAGAAAGCTGAGAAGATAATAAGATTATTTATTTATTTATTTATTTATTTGTTTGTTTGTTTGTTTGTTTGTATGGCCACCCATCTTAAAATAATTCTGGGCAGCTCACAACACTTATATAAACCATACAATCGTATGACAAAAACTAAAACCCAAAGTTTGGTGGAGTCAGAGTGAATGGGACATTGTAGAAATAATAAAACAGATCTCCTATTGATTCAGTGGGCAGCATGGTGCCTCGGTGGTTAAGACGATGGGTTGGGGTGGAAAGCCGACTGCCCAAGTTCAAGACCTGAGCTTTGAGCAATGGGGTGAGCTCCTGTTCCTGCCCTGGCTCTTGCCAATCTACCAGTTCGAAAGCAGGCAAATGCGAGTAAATAAATAGGTACCACTTTGGTGGGAAAGTAACAGTGCTCCGTGAGGTCATGCTGGCCACATGACTGTGGAAATGTCTTCAGATAGCGCTGGCTCAATGGCCTTGAAACAGAAATGAGCATCCTCCCCACCCCCAGAGATGGCAATGACTAGTGGAGTAAAATCTGCAGGGGCTTTTTTACCTATGGTTTCAGCAAGTGGCTTGGAAGTAAATGCACTGAAGGAGCCTAGCTGATCTCTGAAAAATGGCCTGTGCACTGCTCCTGAAGATAAATTCTGGTTGGTGTTAAGTTACTGGAATAATAATAATAATAATAATAAAAAAGATTTACCACTTTTTTCCTTCATGTCTGTGATCCTTCTGTTGAAGAAATAGCATAAGACTGAAGTGTCTTTGTCAGACAATTCTCAAATGAGACTAAATGCAGGCAAATGTTCCAGCTCTGTGAGAAAGTCTGTTGCCTGAACTCAGATAACCAACTCCAAGCCCTGCCTATCTGCTCTGCGTCCTCAAGACCACACTGGGCCTCATTTTCTCACTTTAGACATAAACTTTTCTCTTTCCCCTGGTACTCCCATTAACACTGGCACATGGAGTAAAGTGATTCCATAATATTTTTTATGCCTCTTGTTCTTGTGTGTGCTTTCTAAAGATAGGTCTAAAAGTCAGAATGTACCATGAGAATTATGGGTTACTATACTCTATTGTACTTTATAATAATTATAATTATTGTAAATACTGACCCAGACACTGTAATTTTCGGCTCTCCATTGGGTCTTTCTTTGCATTTTCTTCTTTTTTATGACTGTTTCCTAAAAAAAGTTTCTACATGTCACCTTATGCATGTTTAAAATAAGAGCTGAATTCAAAAGAAAGGGGTGGATAGAAGGTTATTGGAGGTAAAACACAACAAGATCAAGGAAAGTTATATCTTATTTTGAGAATATGAAGCATGCCTTACTCAATATAGAATGGGTCTTTTCAGTGGTGGCGCCTTCATTCTGGCATGACCTTAGACTGATTCAGGAGACATCTGCATTATTTTTGTTTAGGTACCAAGCTAAACCTTTTTGTCGTTTTTTTTGTTTCTGCAGTTGATTGGATTAGTTTTATGCCTCATTAATAAAATATATT
Organism: Pseudoxyrhopus heterurus; assembly: GCA_032468235.1. Taxonomy (NCBI): domain Eukaryota; kingdom Metazoa; phylum Chordata; class Lepidosauria; order Squamata; genus Pseudoxyrhopus; species Pseudoxyrhopus heterurus. The sequence continues at coordinate 128,358 of JANHJO010010895.1, forward strand.
TTATCAAACATTTTTTGGGGGGGAGGTAATTGGTAAACTTTGGTTAAATTTAAAGTTTCTCCAGATATTTTCTTCTACATATGAAGCTTCTTGAAAGAAGTCCCAAATTAATTTTGTTTTCAGTAACCTCAAAGAAGTTTGAAACAATTTTTTTAAAACAGTATCAGCACTGTTGATATCTTCTGCAGCTATTACTACAACTATAACTTTGGAGAAGACTGATTTTCATAACAATATAAGTACTCCCAAGATTTATCTTGGGTATGGAACTGTGAGAATTCAACTGTGTTGCAAATCAGTATATATCTACAATGTAGGCATTCCTAGGCTGAGAACCCCAAATACTATTTCAAAGATAGTTGAACGTGGTTAACATGAAAGAAATCAGCATTGTATAATAAAGGGACACTGCCAACCTAGTCAATCCTGTTGGAACCAATTCTGTTTTTTATTTGCTATCATTTTGTCTCTCATACAGTTAGATATAAGTTTACTAGAACAACAGTACAAGGGAAAGGCTACATGGTAAGGCGTCAGATTTGAAATTAATATCCATTACGCAATGTTCTGTCTATGATTAATATGTTTTGAATTAAGAGGGTAAGGTCCACTAAAAAAAAGGAAAGAAAAGAAAAAGAGAGCCAATTAAAATGAGGGTCATCCAACTGCAATAGTTAAGTAGCAAGAAATCCAGATGGCCCAGCAGGTCAGAAGAGTTCAAAGAAATGCTAGAGTATTTGGAAATCACTAGAAAACCTCACTTATCTTCATTTATTGCAAATGCCATGGATTCTTTAGGATTATAGCTCTATCATTAAGAGTTGTGGGAGTTAATGAAATTGGCCATGTTTCTTTCCCTCTTCTCTCACTCTCTTAAATGTGACTCCTTGACTGAAAAGTTAAGTGAGTGAGAGCTGAGGAAACTGAGCGGCTAGCTGACATTTGGGAAAAACCAACTGAACCATGAGATACTTTCTGTGACTACAACAAGGACAGTAGGAGGGAACAGTTAATTTTTTAAACACTTTGGGTCAGTTTTCTCATACACTAATTATTATAGTTCTCCTATTATAGTTTATAACATCAACTGCGTACAATAGTTCAATCTTTTGAAGCTATACTATCATATGTTTTCCTTTTTTTTTTAATACAGGAGCACCAGTTAGCGCCTTGGTGGTTGTTCCCGTTTTGGATTTGTTTTTCTATGCCTCCCCCCACCACATTCTTGTGGTTCTCAGTCTCATTTTTCACAGAGATTCCCAGATCAAAGTTCCAAAGTTTAGCACAAATATTTAGTGACAATTTGGAGGCATTTTTAAAAACATTCCCCAAAGTAGAAAATAGATGTATTAATGCTCTATAGCAGGGGTGTCAAATTTGATTTCATTGAGGGCCGCATCAGGGTTATGTTTGATGTTGGGGGGCTGGGGTAGGCATGGCCAGGGTGGGTGTGGTCAGCTCAACATCACTTGTATCGGGGGCACCTGTGGTGGCCTGAGCACTCTGCCAGCGAAAACAGGCTCCTGAGCTCTGTTTTTGGCTGTGACGGTCTCCTGCAACCCTCTGCCAGCAAAAATGGAGCTTGGGAGGGCCACACGTGGCTCCATTTTCATTGGCAGAGGCACCGCAGGCCAGGCCTTCGCTGTTGCCAGGCCGGCCCCGTGGGCCAGATCTAAGCACTCCGCGGGCCGCATCCGGCCCCCGGACCTTCAGTTTGACACCCCTGCTCTATAGCATCCCTTCATTTCTTTTCAAAACAGCCCCCAAAAATAAATTATAAAAATGGGCCAAATATGAGTTTATGCTATCTATGGATACTACTAGATTGATTCCACACTGTCTACAGATATATTAAAAACTTAACAATGAACTTGCAAGGGTACCAGTTAAAATGCCAGATCTGGATCAAGGATATATTTAGTTCAAATCCCTAAGCAGCCGTGAATCCCAGTGGGTTTGATCTCAATGGATCAAGTCATTCTTTCGCAGGCCAACTTACATTTCAGGGTCATGGTGAAGATAAAAAAAAGAAAGGGAAAGAAGAGAAAATATTATTATATTTCTTATGATAATTCTTAAGGAAGGATGGAATTTAGAATTCAATAAATATATGACTTTGGCACACTCACTCTTTTTCTGGCAGAGGCACCGCGGGCCAGTCATTTGCTGTTTCCAGGGTGGCCCTGTGGGCCAAATCTAAGCACCCCGTGGGTCGGATCTGGCCTCCGGGCTTTGAGTTTGACACCTCTGATCTACAGTATCTGTTTGTCTACCTATCTATATATCTATCTGTCTGTCTAACATCTGTCTGTCTGTCTGTCTGTCTGTCTGTCTGTCTGTCTATCTATCTATCATCTAATAAGACTGTTCATTCATTGGCTTTATTTGCATTTAGACTCATTTGCATTGTTTGGAATTAAGCACTATTTGAATTAGCTTCTGCAACTCTTGAGCAGAATACTCAACTCATCCATCCCTTTCTTTGTCCAATGTGGCTAGGAGAGGGCTCTTGCAAAATTTAATTTCACTTGCTCTGGTTCTTCATTCACTATTAAAGTAGAAGTTTGTTAAGCAAGCTACTTAAACATTCCAAGATAGGTAATTTTCTTTTTGGACAAAGAGCAGCAGAGATTAAAATATCACTTCTAATTTGCATATAATAGCAAATCAGAAATCCTGGAAAGTGAAATGGAAGATAATCAGAGTTCTTTTCCTGGTTGTCCCTGAGGAATAGTGGTGACTGGAAGCATGCCAATTATTTCGACAGAGCAGCAGCATCGTCTGAAATTACCTATATCCCTAAATCTTGTAATGCTTTTGGCCATAATGTAACTTATTTCAGAGAAAAAAGTGGTAGAATTAACTTAGCCAAAGGACTAGACTGCTTTTTCTCTTCTATTAGGAGACTACATAATATAAGGGGGTTAAACTTGGGAGTTGAAGGCTCCACCTAAAGGACGGGTGTCAAACTCGTGGTGTCACATTGCCGTCACATGACATTTTGTGACATTTTTTTCCTTTACGGACCTAGGGTGGGCATGGCCTGTGTGTGACGCATCCAGCTCATGGGCCACCAGTTTGATACCCCTGACCTAAGGCATTATTCCTGCTTTTAGACTTCATAAGTCCCAACTCTATGCAGATGTAGGTGAGCTGGCCCAAAGGTACTTTTTCAAAAGGCAACTGGACTTTCTTTGTATTTTCCTTTAAGTTTTATTTATTTATTTTATTTATTTATTTGTTTGTCAAACATGTACAAGATAACAGGCATAAGTATAAACTTAAACATTATCAAAGAAAGTAAATACAGGTAAATGGAGACAATAAGACAGGGATGGTAGGCACGCTAGTGCGCTTATGCACACCCCCTTTATAGACCTCTTAGGAATGGGGTGAGGTCCACAGTGGACAGTTTGAGGTTAAAGCTGTGGGGGTTTGAGGCTGTAACAATGGAGTCAGGTAGATTATTCCAGGCATTGACCACTCTGTTGCAGAAGTTGTATTTTCGGCAGTCGAGTTTGGAGTGGTTTACTTTGAGTTTATATCAATTGTTAGCCCTTGTATTATTGTGGTTGAAGCTGAAGAAGTCATTGTGGTGGACAATTTTGTGTACTATGCTTAGATCGGACCGCAGGCAGCACAGTTCTAGATTGTCCAAGCCCAGAATTTCAAGCCTGGTGGCATAAGGGATTCTATTGTGGGTAGAGGAGTTAAGTTGTGAAGTATCTCTGGACCCGCTCGATCGTGTTAATGTCCGATATACAGCGTGGATTCCAGATGGATGAGCTATATTCAAGAATTGGTCTGGCAAAGGTTTTGTATGCCCTAGTTATTAATATACCGTTACCGGAGGAAAAAACTTCACAAAATTAGGTTTACAATTCTTAATGTCTTTTTTGCAATGCTGTTACAGTGAGCTCTGGGGCTTAGATCATTTGAGATGAGTACTCCTAGGTCCTTGACAATGTGAGGGTCATCAAGGAAATCACTTCCCCCCAACTTGTATTTGGTGTTCTGATTATTTTTGCCAATGTGGAGGACAGAGCATTTATTAGGTGAGATTTAGAGTTGCCAAATGCACGACCATTCAGACATAAGGTCAAGGTCTCTTTGTAGGTAGCAGCATTGTTAGTGGTGTTAAATAATTTTACATCATCAGCGAAGAGGACATTTAATATGATCACATAGATCATTGATGTATATTGAAAGAGTGTGGGTCCTAAGACGCTGCCTTGGGGGACACCACTGTTAACTGGTGCTGGATTTGATAGGGCCCTTCCTATTTTGACTATTTGTTGCCTGTTGGACAGGAAAGCGGCTAACCACCTGTGCAGGATTCCGGATATGCAGTAAGAACTTAGTTTCAGCAGTACTTTGTCGTGTACCACTGAATCAAAGGCTTTACAGAAGTCTATGTAAATTGCATCTATTGCTTTACCTTGGTCAAGATGTGTAGTCCAAATGTTTCTACAGTGTAGGAATTGCAGATTACAGGACAAATTTTTTCTAAAACCAAACGGCTTGTTAGATAGGAGGTTGTTTGTCTCTAATGAACTGAAGAAGTTTCTTGGATGAGAAGGCAAACATCTTCAAGGAAAAACAAAGAAAGTCCAGTTGCCTTTTGAAAAAGCACCTTTGGGACAGCCATGACCTCGATGACTGAGGATGTCCATAAACATGTAGGTAAGCTAATAAACTAGGCGATGAAGAGGAAATGGCTTAAATATTTGCTGCTGGTTTTTTTCATCTCAACTTTTTTCTTTGTTCATCTAGTCTCACTCAACTGCAAAAGGGACAAAACTATTCCTGCTACTTCATCGATCGTGCTGAAAAAAATTTAAACTGAGCTTATCACAACTTATAAAGCAAGCCAATCACAGGATTTGAGATTCTTACAATTGTTCACACAATATCGCTGGAAATGGTCCTCCTTTGTCCACAGCTTAGAAGAAAATCAGAATTAGCAAATGTTGTTTTGAATTTGAAACATTTGGAATATTTTGCATACTCTCATGCAAGCTCCATGGTTTTGCTTGCGTGGTTAGAGATATGAATGATGCCATCACTACTATGTGTTTGGTGATTTGGCAGGAAGGCCAGTCAGCATTCTTGATTTTCAAATGGGCAACAGTAACAAAATGATACATTCTGAATTATTCAGCAATTTGAATCTGAAGAGTCTTCCAACATTGGTGCTCCATAGTCTCTTTACAGCTGAATGTCTCAGCCTTTGCAATCCTTTATTTTTCTTCTGGTGACTAAGAATTTATCCCACTGCTGCAAAAGCACCAAGAAAAAAAAAAGGCAATGAGAAAGCAAGAGAGAGTGCTTCTGATACTTCTTTGGCAAATCATCTGCCTTCCCCACATCTTTAGATATGACAGTCATCAGGGAAATATTTCCTGAGTTCTCTCGTGCCTCTGTATTTTTTGCCTATATTCATATTCACCTAATCACAGACACAGAGGAATTCCTTTGCAGTTATCCAACCTCCATCAGCTGCCCTCTGGGCAGAGCAAAATCACCTTGTTTTTTCTGCCAGGTGAGATGACTGAGATTCCCTCTGCAGTGCAAACAGAAGGGAATCTTGACTTTTAAAGGGCAGTAGCTTCTTTGAACATAGAAAACAGGAAACAACTTCCTGGCTTGGGTCCACAAAGCCACTGGAGCTAAAGTCCCTCTTTGGCAGGGAAATCACACTTTGGGTTTGACCTGGCCAGTTCTTGGAAGGATCTGCACAGAAGTGTCGCACTAGAATATTATATTCTCCTCTAAATGGCTCTGATCTCTGAGCAGGAGTTTACCTTTACCCCCTCAGCAAATTCTTACAAGCTATATATATGCACAACTCTTGCATGAACAGATGAAGAGTAAACAGAGGCTGCGATCAAAGGTGAGACAAACAGGAGGTCATGAAAACCAAGCAGCATAACCAAGAATCTCTCAGATGAACTATGAATGGGAGATAGAGCTGAAGTCCAAGAATCAACTCAAATTTCTGTGTTGGATTCAGCAAATATCAAGCTCTGCTTGTTTTCTAGATTCTGTAAGAAATTGTGGGTAGTCAGAAGAAGGGAGGTGGAAAGCATTTGTTACAAATCATTGCAAGTTTTAGTTAACATCAAACACTGTCACCATAAATATTACAAAAAGATTTACAGCATATTACCATTTTATTTGTTTGCTATGGTTAAACATTTCATTAGTTTTATTTCACATAGATAATTAGTATGTAATTTATTTAACTATTATAAATTACGAACAGCTTTTCAGGACCAAAGCCACCCAATGCGAAACAAGTCAGCACACAATAAACCAAGCAATCTAATTTGTAGTTTACTTTATCGCTAAGTTAAAATTTGTTCATAATAGTGGTCTACGTGCCACTGGTGTAGGAAACTGCATTGCAGAGCAACCTGAGAGATTATCATAATCTTCAAAAATCTCTGCCCAAATCTATCCTCCTCTTGCTTTCTGTAAGAACATTAGATAAATAGCAATTTGCCTTATGGAAGCTTATGGCAACTAAGTTGCAAGTAACTGCCTGTCAAAAGAAGCAAGAAGGGGAACAACCTAGAATCATATTTCAAGTTCTTTTTGGGAAGCCATGAAACTGTAGCATATTTTCCAAGAAAAGTCATAACATGAGCTCATCCACTAGCTCAGAAGGCTACACAATATGAATTTCCAAAACTGAAAAGCCTTAAAACAGGGACGTGTGGCCAATTAGTTAACAAGTTGGTTTGAGGGGCAGAGGGAAGTTTTTTCATGGAGGACATGGATCTCCACTTCTTCCAGGATCTTCAGCTTTGCAAATTGAGGCTTCGCTCATACCATTGGAGCCCCCCCTTTTTTTTTTTTTGCTTATCAAATTTATATGCTCCTTATCTCAGGGGTGAAGCGATACAAAGTGGCTAAACTACTTGCTTTGGAGGCAGCATGCTGTC
>JANHJO010010895.1:176520-187554 GCA_032468235.1 Pseudoxyrhopus heterurus
CCCTGCCCCCCCCCCCCCCCCGAATAATAGTATGTTTAGATCCAGACCACAACCTTGCTTTTGGCAGAGACTCACTTGTGGAGAGGTAGGAGAATTGTCAGTACCGAAGCATCCCTATTGTTGAGGATTGGAAGAAAACTTGGAAAGTATGTTGTACTGTTACCATGTTTGTCATGGATTTGTGAGTGGAAAAAAGATGCAGAGAATTTTTCCTGTTGTGCTGATTCTCCTTAACCTAATTCATGTTTTATGTTTTCTTTTGTATTATGTATTCTTTTAAATTTGTAAGTTACTTGGCAACTTTTTGGAATTATGGTACCCAATCAATCAATCAGAGATTTTAGAGTACAACCTTGAAGTCAGTCAGTCAGTCAGTCCATCAATCAATCAATCAATCAATCAAATAAATAAATCCACATATGTTATGCTATTATTTCATATCCTAGGAAATTGGGAGAATAAAGTACTTTTCCAAAATGAAAGTATATATTCGAAGTATTTTGTTAAAGAAAACAAAAGGGGTGGTTCAGGCAGATGGAAAAATAATACTATGGATTGCCTTAATAATTATATGCAGGTCCTGTACTACATCAACCTAGCTATATTGTTCCTATTAATGATTCTCTATAATGTGTGTGTGTGTGTGTGTGTCTATATGCCCATGTGTGTGTCCTTCACCAAATATTATAGAAATTTTGCTATTAACTAGGAAGTTCAGGATGAAAATGCTAAGTTATGGCTTTTGACTATTCATTAATTCCAAGTTATTGTTCTGGAAACTTAAGGATATTCAAAGATTAAATTAATCACAACTAAAAATTGTCTTTCAAATTCTCTGCAAATGAATGAATGAATGTGTTTTAGCTCACAATACTGTTGTTTTTGCATTATAGTTTCACGAAGAAATAACAGATAGACCAGTCATAGGTTTGATAGACCAGTCATAGGTTAGCAGGCAATAAATGTGGTAAGTCCAAGAAAATTGTAGATATTTCAGTGTTAGCAAATTCATAGCTGGTCAAGTACCAGCCAGAATAGTCTACCTACAGTAGTCATTGTTTTCCTGTATTAAAAACGAAACAAATAAAAAAGCAAACATGGTAGCTATTGTTATGATTACTGTTTTAATTACATGGATGATTATTTATTTGTATATATCTTGCTTTTCTACTGTATGTGGCATTTTCTCATCTGGACCTCTTTATGTATAAATCTTTTAGATAAATTACTTTTCAAAACATGTTTCAAAAGGTTGAATGCCAATCATGTGATTGTACTTCATTGCCTCAGCTGTTTTTGAAGACATTCCATTTCAAGAGTTAGATGATTGATCCACCTACCTACAAATACATTCTTAATTACTTGCAAATGCTAATTCACAAGCTGGCTAGTGCATTGCTTTGTGAATAAACACATTTACTCTTCAAATATGCATAGTTGTCTTTCAGAGATTTGTCTGTTATATTTATGAGAGTTAGAAGTCACCTGATTCAAAAAATGACTTTAGGTGGTTTACATCAAAAGAAGAACAATAAATGCAAAACAACAGCAGCAGCAGCAGCAGCAACAGCAATAAATGTAAGGAAATCCTATGTATCTGGACAAACACACTTCACTAACAAAAATATCATTGATAGATCTCCACAAATTCTGTATGGAATTATAATTGAACCAGTACCACACTTGGCTGAACAGAGGCATATTTCACATTGAGAAGACTTTCCCATGATCTTGTACATTTCATGGGGAAAGCTGGAAATGGCTGGTGGAGAAGGAAGGAGGAAGGGAATGGTAGTGGGGCCAGTAAATATCAAAATTTCTTGTGTTGTGGGCTACATGAAATAATACCTGGGTTAGGCAAATGGGGGCATTTGTGTGATCTCAGAAGCAGAAAATTCATTAACTTGGCAATGACTCTAAATACCTTCTCTGATGTGAGAGCAGACTCTGAAGTTGTAACTTCAATGCTTAAAATGCATTCTTCTATTACTTTGCATTCCTAGGTCACTATGTCATCTATTTGGATTTAGTTTTTGTTTTAGAATGCAATATGAAAGACAACTTCAGATTATCCAGCAGATAGTGTTAACTATGGCTTAGCCTAGGGTATAAACCTAGCCTTTGTATCTCATATTGTGTCAGAGATAGCCACTGGCTTCACAAGGAAGGTTCCCTGAATCCCCTGTCTCAACAATGGATTCAGCAATCAGTTGTGCTTTTCTTGTTGCCTTCCCTGTTGCTGCAGCTGTATATAAGAGGGATCTCTTCAGCGATGAGATGCTCTTAGGATGAAGTGCTTTAATGGCTGAAAGGACTGTCCTGATAGCCAAATGGATAGTGTATACGTTTTTGAACTTTGTTCAAAACACTATGGAAGAAATATTTGTTTGAATTACTTATTGGTTATGATTCTAATAGCAGACATAAACATGTCTAACAGCTTTTGTACTCTTTAATCTTTTTGGTGTGTTCAGTACTGTCTGACCTTTAGATTAATCACCTTTTATGTCTGGTCTCTATGGTGTTATTTCAGGTTTTGATCTGGTTTAGCGGAAATCCTGTTATCTCTTCTACTGGAAGTAATGCTTTGCAAAGCTTCAGTAGTCAGCTGTAATGACATTTCAGGTGATCAGGATCATCGCTTAAGATCAACTTTCACAATTCATAGCCTTACCAGCCGGTGTGGTACTCTAGTCCTCACACATTTGAAAGGCACCAGATGGAGATGGTGTTCCTTTAATTGCTGCATAGGTACATTTTTGTTTCAGATTAAGGTAGGATAACATCTCTAGCACACCATATGTTTTTCTATGACAGCTATCAGCATCCCTTAACAAGTCCAGGCTGACTGAGATGGCTGGGAGTCAACAACTTCTGAAAAGCCACATCCCTCAGTTTAGCCAATGTAAATAGTTTTGTCTATCCGGAGAAACTGAAGAAATCCTACTTCTTCTAAGGCCAACTTATTTGAACAAATGCCGCCTATGTAGTTGAGCTACAGAACCCTATTTTAAGCTTAATTCTAAAAATTGTCCTAAGACAAATGTAAGATCTGCTTTGCATGTTCAGATACAATGGGAAGATTGACACCCTGCATCCTGTCATCAGCTGTTTGTGTTCTCATGAGTTAACCATTTCTAGCCATTTCTACCTTCAAATAACCCTCAACTTTAAAAAGGAAGATTTCAAGCGTTATTTATGCTCACTTATGCCATGAAATATACCAGGGCTGTATGGGAGTAAATATCTGGTCTGTTCTTCAGAAGACCAGAGTAAACATTGGATGACCTGTTAGCTGTTCTTTGCCTAACCTGGCTGAACTTTAGAAGAATGTTATAAATAGCAACAGCAGTAGGCGCCATCTCTAAGTATAACATTCCCACATCCTCATACCAGGTATTCAAAAGCTGATATGTTAGAGAAATAAAAACAGTACATGGGCAAAAAGAAGGGGTAACAAAGATCTGTGGCCTAGTAGAAGGCTCAGAATCATCAGAGTGAGCATTTTTAAGACAGCAAGATTTGATTTGTAACCCGATTCAGCAGTTTGGGAGAATTTGAATACTTACTGTGAAACCTGAATCTATATTTCCTATTGATTATGATTTTTTACTGCTTCACAGAACTGGTTATTTGTAGGAAAATATTTCTATTATGAAATAACATAGATGTCATTGTTTTATACTAAGCACTTGATGTTCTTTTTTAAAAAAAACTATTGGAAGACTTTGATGAAATTTGCTGGAAAAGTTCGGGCAAATCCTCATGCCACATTTCATATGATTGTATCAGAGTTATATATAGTTTAGCAGCCACAATTGGGACCCACAAAGTGTCATTAAGCAAAGTGGCTGCTAGATAAAACCTCAGCTGTGCTTGTGATTTTACTTCATCTTTCCTTTGCTTTACAGACCTGCAAAGGTGCTAAATGTAAAAATTGTAAAGTTTTTCATCACTCTTGTAACTCCAAATGCTTGCTAAACAAAGCAGTCTCTGAATAAGGACAATCTGTATATATAGATACATAAAACTATAAATCATCCTATTCCTTGTCAGGGTAAGAAATATGTAAGAAGCAGAAAAAAGGATAAGAACCAGTACCCCAAAGCAATTAAATCATGAGATGAGAAGGGGAATATAGTTACATCTCCTTTACACCATTTTGTTCCTGAAAACCATCCTTTATTTTACAATGTCCATAGTAATTCATGCATTACCTTTCCTTCTTTTAAAAATCTCATCTCTCTTTTTGAGTTCCTTATCCAACTTTCTGAATCCTACCCCTTCCTCTTAGCCCACCCACTCCCTATTAGGATCTCCTAAATAGAGTTTACCTTGCAAGCCAACATACTGCTGACTTTATCCCACAAATTAGGAGTGCTGAGACGTACTGAGGATCACATTTTCTTTTGGAAGATGGTTTTTATATTTCTCCTGTGGTAAAAGTTGATTTATCTTTCCAGCCTTCCTCTGTATTTCCTTTCCTGCCCCTTTCTTTGGCAATTTTGATGAAAATTACATGCATCCTAGAAGCCCTAGGCATGAAACCTGCAAATTTTCAAATGGAGAGGTGAAAAGATTAAGGAATTCTGGATGAATGTGAAAAAGAGTTTAAAATGTCTTCTACTTGTAGGCTCTTCTGCCTTTCTGATTTGCAATCTCTCTAAAGCAATTGAATCTAATCTGCAATTATTTTCAATTATGCTGGCCTTGACATCTGAGAATATGCAAAGGTCAACATGAATGAAGTTGTTGACCAATAGGAGTCTAAAGGACATTGTTCATTAATGCCCATCTCTGAGTAACCACGGGTCTCAGAATAGCAAAATCCCTTTAACCTCATTGCACATTAAAAAAATAAAACGTATGGCTCTCCAGCCCACTGCATATTGCTATGATGAAAAGCTCTTTAAGAGAATGTGACTATAAAAAACAAGCCACTTTAGCACCTTTCCTTTTCTGCATTCAAGGATAAAAGGATGTCACATTGGCAGAAGGGAGAAATTCAAGAAGGCTAGACAAGTCAACAATTTTCACCAAGAGGATTTGTAGTGTACAAAGGGAAGGGAGAGAAAAGGAAAGGGACTCAGTGGTTTGTTCATTTGGCACCAATAACAAATCTAAGAATCATTGCTGAATGAGGAGTAAACAATGGGGGAGGCAGGGTATAGATATTCAGGAGTTTGTAATTTTCTCCCAGATTCTACCAAAGGTTTTTTAAATGGCAAACAGTGTTGAACATTAGAGTACTTGTGTAATATATTGCTTCTGTTTGTTTCTCAAACCATGATGATCAGAGAACTCTTGCAACACTATTCACTGTAATTACAAACTAGTTGCTTCATTGCCTTCTTCCTTGGTCCTTATTATATCAGCTAGAGGACTTGGGAAGAAATTTATCTGATTTTATAATCACCATGTCTTGGCATTTTTATGTACTCTAAGTAACAAACTGTTTGCAAAGGGTTCCTATTGAGATTTTGTCTACTTTGACAACACTTGCTTTGATTTGGATGTCCATCATCATCACCCTTGTTGAGTTTGACATTTGGATAAATTGTTGCACTAAAGAACATGCATCTTCATAGGATTCTTATGAATATTCAGTGTTAATATATCTGTTACACTTATAGAAGTACCATAAATACTTCTTAAACTATTTATTTTAAAAAATGACTTTAATCAATGGCATATTTGAAAGTAGAAACAGATAATTTATAAGCTACAAACTCTTAATAATTCCTCTTCCATGTTATATTTTGCTTATAAGGGAGAATTGGTGCAAGGGAGAATTGGGTCTCTTAATTCCACTGCTTTTTGAAGTGTGATAGATTTCTATTTTAATCCTTTGCTACTATTCTTTTGCTCATGCTCTTGATTTGCAGCACAATGACAACACATGCAATTGAGAAAAGCTGGACTTAGACTCCAAAGAACTGTATCCTGATGGCATACTTTGAATTTCAGCTGTAATACAAGACCATCAAACTTTCTTTAGTCAGTTTATGGCCAAAGGAGCCACTGAGAATCTCCCAGTAATAAGCAACCTAGTTCACTTCCCTGAGAAAATCTGAGTTTTAAGGTGGGCATAAAGTTATCTAGTTCATTTGCCACTCTAAATACTTAAATGAAGTAACATGGTATAATAGGTATTTACAATCTTATCAAAATCTCAGATAATCACGTAAACTGCACATTCTAATCAGCATGTTTTTTTGATAGTTTCTAAATTTGAAAAAGTAACTGGAAGATCTTTCCCAGTTGAATATAAATTTAAGTTTCAAGCATATGGACAAGGCAATTTTCAGTGAATCTCTCACATTAATTGTTTTAAACATGATACCATTTGAGTATATCCTGAGGCTAGCACAGAGACTTAAAACACATTCCTATACAATTCACTTTGCTTTTTAAAAAAAAAAAAAGAAAGAAAATGTGTGTACCTGAGAATACTCACAACTTCTCAACAGCTATTTCCATCATTGTTGTAATATACACAAAAATGTGAACTCAGAGGTGCCAGTTTGTTAGTTGCTGTTGGGATTAATATGCATCAAGTTCTTCTTAAGAATCTAGAATGTCATAATGTCTTATCGTAGTATATATGTGGATCCAAGCAGTATGGCCTTTTGTAATTGACAGATTGAAATTTTGTCAATGTGCAGATTTTCTAGGTGCTGTCCAAGATTTTCTTGTACATTATCCAGTGTGCTGATAACAACTAGACCACCATGGATGGTTTATGCCATAATGTTTCCATTTCCATTTTTACATCTTGATACTTTATGATCTTCTCCAATTCTTTGTCTTCTATTATTTCCTGTGTTACTACATCAATTATTCACATTTTCTTCTTTTCAACTACAGTTATATCTGATATGTTAGTGAGTCAAGACTGTATCAGTCTGTATTTGGAAATACCACAATATTTTAACCTGTTCCTTTTCAATTACTTTTCAGCTATATATTCCCACCATTTTTTATTACTGGTACATGATAATTTTTACAGATGTTCCAATGAATCATTTTAGTGACTTTGTGTGAAAGCTCAGGACCATATTGGTTGGAAACATGCAGAAGAAGCCTTCATCCTGTAGTTGATAGACAATGGCTAAAATGATGATGATGATGATGGTGATGATGACATTTCAGTTCACATTTTAAGTGATAAAGATATAAGTCAGGTGGAAATGAAGAAGTCAAAATAAAATAAATCCTTTTTTTGATATTGTGTGAAAGAATTACCATGATTGCAACAATCAATTATCGGTTGACAGAGAGTTGTTCTCCATCCACCTGGAGAAGACAGGTATGTTTCACCCAAAAGACAAAACCTCATTGTATGTGTCAGTGGGAATGAGAGGGGAATCATGCATACACATTTCAAAATGGGCAGCAGAAGAGTGAATAGAGAAAGCAGAGTGACCTCTGGAAAAACCAACAGACGTCAATATGCAACGCAGTTGAATAGCATAGGCACAACACAAGGGCCCTTTTTCCTTGCACTGAACAAGGACAAATTTTAGTTCTCTCCAATATACTTCATGAGGTAATGTCTCGGTGTGTGCGTGTGTATGTGTGTTAGGGGAGTGCAGTACAGCTTAAGACCATTTGAATGGTGCACTTTCCCAACCATTCATTCCATTTATGCTGAATGCAAGCTACTTTTCAGCCTTTGACTAATAGATTCCCAATGAAATAGTTTTGAAAGGAAGATATTCAGAGAAGATACTGCTGTTACCTTTATGACATGAGCGAAACAAGCTGTGTTTCATGTAGATGGGATCTCATTTCCCTTCCAAGCTTAAGAACCTTCAGGCCTGCTATATGAAATGCTATTACAAAGTTTTAAAACTCTCATCTATACTTGAGAAATATGAATAGTCAAAAGAGAAAGAGCAGCTGGAAACACTGGACATATTGATGAGCTGTTAACACAGGCTCATAGATGGAATGAAATAAGAAGGGAGAGGATGTGGGTGGGCAGCCAGTCCCTCCTGTCAGTTCCCTGTCTTAATTTTTTTTTAAAAAGCAAGTAATTTGGATTTCTCTTTCTTGTGATCCGCAGGCCAAGAAGAGAGAGAAAAGATTGTCAGGAACTATTTATTCTTGCCTCAGCTTTGCCTGTCGTGTGGCTATCAACCTAATGGTTTGAGAGAATGAAGTCCTCAACAGAAAGAAAGAAAACAAGTTTTAAGCAGTTTTCAAAGGGCTTTGGGTAGAGAGACGGGTAGCATATAAATTTAATATACAAATAAATACACAAATCGATGCATGCTAAAATTGTCAAGTTCTGAGACACAATGCTTGCATTTAACCAAGATATCCTAGTCTTGCAGAGATATTTTTGTTCTTGCTATTGCATGCCTGAGAGTCAGTCCTCTGAATGGTCCCTGCATGTCTAAAGCCAGTTGGACTGATCCTTCTTATTCACAAAGAATCACAAAGAATATATTTACTTGTATGCATCTTAAGTCTCACAGGAAGCAATGGAAATTTGGCTGTAATTGGTGGAGCCTACTTCTAAATATATTTGTTTGAAGACTGAAGTCTCAGCCTCGCTTTATTACCCAAGCAGAATTTCAGGTTTGAATGGTTTTGTTTTAAGCGAATTAGTCAACCAATTAAACACATAGAAGCTGATGTTTAACGTCAATTAAAATGCAAACTAAACCAATTAATCTATGTCAAATATTTGCCCAAGCATTCAAAGAGGTGCAAATTTGAATGTGACTGCTTGTCAGTTTGTGGAAGGGGGAACCCCAAAACTGTTTAATCACATTTATTCAGACCTCCCAGAATTAGTTCTCTGTATACCTAAGCTAGTTCATGATCTTCATTGTTGCAGAATCCAAAACATTGAAGTGTCTTCACAAAAGAACTTGCATTGTCCTTGAACTAGTTTAATTCACTTGAAAAGCCCTCTTCTACTGAATCTGACAGAAATGGCTTTTAGCATTTTCCCCCTTATTACCAATCAGATATATTGTATTCTCTAAAATCCAAAACCCATTTTTCATTTTTTAAAAAGCCTTCCAAACTTTCCTTTTTTATTATTATTTTTTACCGTATTTTAATAATCTCAAACTTCAGAAAAATAAAAAAGAAGCCTGTATTGTTACTAATCTTAGTGCCCACCCGATTTTTATTTTATGTTGGAATTTGGACTTTGATTCAGGCGGCAGCTTTTAACTAATCACACAAATCCAAATGTAATTTATATCCAGGAACTACAATCTGGCCCAAGAAAGAAACAAATGCAGTAAACTTACAGTTTCTATTCTATACCAAGTAGACATTTTGGTCTGTAGGATTTTTTCTGAAGAAAGAAAGAAAGAAGAAAAAAGAAAAGAAAAGAAAAGAAAAGAAGAAGGAAGGAAAGAAAGAAAAAAAGAAAGAAAAGGAAGGAAAGAAAGAAAGAAAAAAGAAAAAGAAAGAAAAAGAAAGAAAGAAAAAAAAGAAAAAGAAAGAAAGAAAGAATTCAGTCTCTTTCAGATTCTCTATGATCTTTGCCAAGCATTACTGTGTAATGGGAGGAAGGGAAACACTGCTGAACTATCATGTTATATACTTAATGAAATATATAGTTTAGTGGTTACCAATAGATTTTTTTTATCATTGTGGCGACATTTTACATTGGCTTCTCCAACCTGGCATCTTCCAGAAATTTTGGACATCACTATCTCTAATATCCCGCCAATGCAACTTCTTTGCATTTGTACTATAATCTCCTGTGTACTCTGCCTGGATTCACACATCATGCTAATCCACTCCCGCCCCCCCCAAAAAAACCTGCACTTGGATGGCTTAGCATAATATTTAGCCTCAATTCCTTGGTGTATCACTAAACCTTTCATTATATTGAATGTAAAATCTACACTGTAGATTCATTATGATTGAAACAGTTCTGAGTCCTTTCAGTAAAATAAAAGCATGCATGCATTGCATGCATGCATCTTTCATTTATATTTATATCCTTCTCTTCTCCGGTTGTGATGCTAGTCTACATTTGACATTCATTTTGTCCCACCAACAAATAATTTGTGAGATGAAGACAGGATGACTTGTTCAAAGTCACCTAGCAATTTTCCACGGTTTAAGATGATTTTGAATTTGAGTTTTTTCAGTCTTTCATGACACTTGTAATCAGGATTTAAATGCAACAATCTATCTCTGTAATTATCTCCAAACAATTAACTTTGGTACCGTTGGAACTCTGTTCTCCTTGAATTTGTATGGTCCATACTCACACTTAATTTAGATCCTCTCTTAGCTGCAATATATATAATTTTGTTAATTTACTTGCCTGGTAAATTATGGCCATCAGAATGGTTTTCCCTCTTAATTTCCCTGTGAGGTAGTTAGGCCAATGCTTACCCGAAGAGCTTCATAAGTGGCAGGCATTTTAATATGAACATGACCATCCCAAGGCATATTTTTTATTCTTTCATTATTGTTTCATGAAGTTTTCCTTTGGATGAAGCTTTAACAATTTAATATTGGATTGACCGATTAAGCTTTAAGGATGTGCTTATAGATAAGAGACGGGATTTGCAAAGAAAATTTACATTGGTTGTATTGTAAGAGAAAATGATGCTAAAATTGTTTATACTTATCGTGAAGGGGGAAATAATTTCTTTATATTTTCTTTTCTACATTCTTATATTTTCTATTTTTTTTCTTTTACTTTGTATCAGTAATTATAATTTCTAATAAAATTACTATTACAAATGGAGTTTTCCTTTGGCAGCTGCAACTGGAATAGCAACTCTGTAACCTTTGCATAGATTCACCTCTCCAAGTGTCTTTTCATATGCAAGTTTCCCTACATATGTTGGGTCCTTTAAAGCGTCTGCAATTTCTTTTTGTAGGTTCCCTGCCAACGTCTGCTCTGTCCCCACACACTGATGATCTGAAAGAAGCATCTACACCTGCATTTCTATTGGAAGATCTATCCCAGACCAGGCCCTCCCCAATCTTGTTGACTTTCCCTAAGACGATAAGTTTAAAAGCTTTGCAGCCTTTTGACCGGGG
>JANHJO010010895.1:214091-224208 GCA_032468235.1 Pseudoxyrhopus heterurus
CACCCACCCACCCATCCATCCATCCATCCATCCATCCATCCATCCATATTCTGAATTCACTTCAGGCAAATTTATGCCCATGTGCATTAAAAAAATGAGTCCTCTTTATTCTGCAAGACAAATGTATATTTCCAACATATGCCATATTCTGCAGTGAGAAATCTCAAATAATGTAAAACAATACATATTATTTCTTCTGCAAAATATGCTTTCCCTCTCTTGGATTAACAATGCGGAAAAAAGACGAGTAGATTAATTTTATAGAAACCACTGGGCTTCTGAAAGTAATAAGAAAGTGACATAAGAAAGGAAGACATTTTATTTATTTAATCAATCAATCAACCAATCAATTAATCAATTAATTCATTAGTTTGTATGGTCACTCATCTCATCAAGTGACTCTGGGCAGTGAACAAAATTTAAGAAGTAAAAACAGTTAAGATAATGCAAACATTAAAATACATCACAGCCGAGAATAAAACACCCATCGTAATGATTAGATGAACCAAGACGTAGGTCCCTGCAAACACTCAAGGGCCCAAGTCCAGGCAGAGGCACACGGCAGGGGTTTTACAAAAAACGCAGCAGGGCTGGGGTCATCCTGATCTCTGGAGGGAGAGTGTTCTGTAAAGCAGGCACTGCAGCAGAAAAGGCATGCCTTCTTGGTCCCGCCAACTGGCATTCCTTAGCAGACGGGACTTGAAGCATGGCCATTCTGTCTGACCAGATCGGATAGGTATAAACAACAGGGGACAGATGGTTCCCTCAAGTCATTTTGAAGCGTTCTGCATAATTGATAGGAGTTCTTAATTTTTGTTACATCACTGAAGATCACAGGACAGACAATATGCAGTGGCAAATGGTACTGGATTTATATTAGTTTAACTAATTCAGTTATAGAATCATTTTAAAATTACTAACAATATTAATTTCACATAAATAATGCAAGGTATGGTGTAAACCAGGTATGTCCAGTCTGTGGCCAATGAGCCACCGGCGGTCCCTAGACAGCTAGTAATGTAACCCCATGAGGTAATAAAATATATTAAAAATAAAGTTTGTTATTTATATACATTGGCTATATTATATATTTTCTATGCAGCCCAAGACAATTCCTCTTCAATCAGTGCAGCCCAGGCAAGCCAAATGATATAAACAGGGTGAGACACTATATGTACTTTACAAGCTGAGAAAGGAATTACTATGTAAGAAGAATTCAGGGGTTTTAGTACCGCCTAACTGCACTGGGCATTTATTTTCACAGTGTTATGTAGCTTTGCATACATACAGCCATATCCCAATATGAATGAAATCTTCTTTTGCCTCATAATGATCATATGGATTCTTTGACTTTCAATTTCCATTGAGAAATCCTCACCTCAGTTTATCTCATTGTGTATGATGGCAGTGGCAGAGCAGGAGACCTTAAAAGCAGTTTTCCTGGCAAGCAAGGAAAGTAAGTAAGCAAGAATCTTTCAGTAGTTGGTTCATTTCTGACATGTATACTGAACTTCAGACTTAGATCTCATAAATGCAGGGTTTAATCCAGGATTTCAATATTATTTGTACCTTACTTTTCACTAATGTATGCTTTAATTCGGCATAAAAGCAATGAGTTAGGTAAAGGTCCATTGCTACAGAAAGAAGATAGTCTTTGCAATGAGGCCCAATGTCCTAGTGAAGGTTTCCATAAGGATCTTTTGAAGATTATATACAAAGTTGACATTCAAATTCTAAGCTGCTATAATTCTCAGTGATGCACATGTAAAACCTTGCTTTAGCTATCTATTTCATCATCCTTGCAATTGATGCCATGAGCTATGCTTTGAGAATAGGGAAATAGAAAGCTCCCACACTTGATTAAGAATTGACCCATGGATTACAAACATTCTTGGTTAATGATTATGAAAAGCTCATCTCTTTCCCAATAGTCCTCTTTTGGCTTCTGATGCTGGCAAATATTCACTAATAAATATTTGATCAACATGCAAGCCCCTTATTGTATTATCTCAGTGAGTTGCAGTTCTCAGAAGCACTCATGACAGAAAGATAGTTGGAAATACCTCGACTCAGTTACTCAAAACAAACACAGCCAGGAATAGAAGGGATTTAGATGTGGAGGGAGGACAGCAAACTTATAAACATCTGAAAGAAACAAGAGACAGTGTTGACTCAATTAGAGAAGATAATCTCTATGAGAAGCTACTTATCTGAGCAGCTGCAGCCTTATATTCACCTACCTGGGATTAAGTCCCATTAGATTCAATGGACTCATTTCTGAATACTGTAAAGATGTACAGGATTGAACTGTGAGCAAGCAATCTCTCATATTTCAAATCAGCCAAGAGCAATTACACTGAAACTAATATTAAAAATGTTACAGTATAGTTATCACAAAGATCTCACATAGTTTCAGGCCCATCTGTATGAGTTACTAAAAAGTAAGAAATGTAACATTAAAAGATCTGCAAACTGGCCACTGGTGCTTGATGTGGCAGTGTTGGTGGGGCATACGCAAAATAACAGCTTACATTCTAAGCCAGCAAAAAATAGTTTGGGGAAACGTATTAATAATGATATTTGACATTAAAACTGGGCTCATCTACAGTATATCCTGAAATATGCAATTACTGCTTTGGCAATATTTGCTAGTGTTTTCCCCAATTTCTCCCATTAGACATGCACACCTGATGTGCAGCAAATAGCAGATCTGTTGGTGAATTTTGCCTATACTTGGATGGAAACACACATATAGTGGGTAATAGTAAAATATCCAACCTTCTATTAGTTGTATCTAATTAATTGCATCAGAGGTGGCTTTCACCTAGCAGAAGTAGCTAGGAACCCAGAGGGGAAGGATTAGAAGGCTAGTTGTCAAGGACAGCCATGCATCACAGATTCTGGATGTGCCTGCTCCGATCTGTCGTCACAAGATTTTATGTTCATTCCAAATGTCTCCATGTGTACACATTCAGCTTCACTCTCCCCACATGCCCTTGAATCGCTGTAGTTCATCTAAAGCCCCTTTGCACATTCTTGGAAGCAAAAGTAACCCATCCAATGATTTTACTTGTTTCAACAAGCTTCAAAGTTAAATTATTTTCAGCGGTCTCCCATGACTACTGCTTGAGTGACAAACTGACGCCTCTTCTTCAGTTGGTTTGTGCCATGCCAAATGACTCTATATCAGACTCAGACGATGTTTGGGCACCTTGCCACAAATTGATTGAATAACTCTATGCCCAGTTAAGCTCAAGTTGCCTCCAAGAGTCTGCTTGCTATAAAGAAATCATAGTTTGCATATAACAGAACATTTCTGCCTATATAAGACTCCTCACCTGTTTATGATATTCTAGAGATCATGTCAGCCTCTTGACCTAATCCAGTCCACCTCCATGTCTAGCTCACAAATATATTTGGGGAGACCTGGGAGCCTGCCAAAGACTTCCCCTCCCTTCCCAACCAATCTCTTAGTGCTTTCTAAGATGAAGTGACTTTTATTTTGCCCAGGTGATTGTTGATGTGTTGGCTTAATGGGGTCAGAATGAATTTGATTCTAAAAGGAGAGAGAGAGAGTGAGATAGAGAGAGAGAGAGAGAGAGAGAGAGAGAGAGAGAGAGAGAGATAGAGAGAGAGAGAGAATGGGGAGGGGGTAAACAAAAGACATGGCAGCTGCAAGGAACTATATCCTCTCAAAAAAAGATTTGGCTGCTTTAAAGAATGTCATGCTCTCAGATGCTACCTTTTTCTAAGTATTTCTGAAGTGCACTGCATAACCTACATGTTCCTGGGGAATGTGGGCACTCCCATAGATGGAAAAATGACCCAGCACAGAAAATACAGTTTTTATTTTCAGAGAATAGAACTTTGATAATGTGAGCACTATTCCTAAAGTGGGCTGAACTAACAGCATAAATCTAACAACAAAGATTACGGTATGATACTGTCACTGGGACATAGACAGCTTGCTGATTACTAGTAATATTGTGAAAGAACAGATTATCATGAAAAGTGTAGTCACGGCCATAGAATTTATAAGCAAAAAATGTCATTTTTCTAATAACAAAAATACACAGAAAGTATCAATTCTGCCCAACAGATGCCCTATATTTGAATAGCATGCAACACAGAAAGAATAACTGTGCATTTGCTACACAACAATGCCAACAAAGATGTTATTATGGAAAGACATTTGTGTGGGTTTATATACAGATTAGACAAATGAATTTTTGATAACCATGGTATCTCTAAATCATAATTTTGGATTTTAAAATGCTCTTTGATTTCTTTCTCTTAGGGATTGTAACATAGCTTTATAGCAGGTGGACAAGTATGGAGATACTTTGTTGATAGACATGTATGGATTGATATGTGCAGGTGTTCATTATCTGCATTTGTAATTTTTAACTACAGCTAAATGCTATCCAGTCTGATTTGGTTTTTCTTTCAACGAACCTGCATAATTCTGGAAATAGTATAGAAAATGATCAATTAACGTATTTTTCTATGTAACTTCTCTCTCCTATAAAACATTGTGCAAGTAATCTTTTTCAATGGGTGAATTGGAATGGAACAGAACGTTATAAAGGGAGAAAAATCTGAATTTTTGAAGGAATGTTGAAAGTAGCCTTAAGGAGTGTAGCACATCATTCCATATCGAGTCACTTGTCTGAAATAGGTGGCTATAAAAATAATAATAAAATAAAATAAATAAAGTTTCCTTCAAACTAAATCATTGCTCATATAAAAAATGAGCTCCTTCAAACTTCCTGCTTTCATCTTGAGTCATCCTCAGTGGGCAGAATAGCAAATATAAAACAACATATAAAATATTAGGAAAAACTATCACTATTTCCAAACAATAGTATATATATATTTATATTCTTTAGTGCAAGCAAGCAGGTTGGGGGTTTAGAAGGAAACTCTATTATGTTATACAGCGTTTGCCATTTATAGTTCAGCCTTGCATATCTTTTCCCTCTTCCTCATATTACTCACACCTCTTCTAAACTGGTCCAGTGCAAAGGTTCACGTATTCCAGAAATGCCACTGCAGCTAGGGTTGTCAACATGGTGCCCATGGGCACCAGATGTGTTGGCAGCCAACCCTCTTGTAACATAGATTAAGTTAAACAAGTTGGAATGAATATGCGCTTGTGGGTGTAATACTGCAAAGCAACATGCCAGCTCCCAACATATAATTTAATCTTAAAAAGTCTCTGCACCCCAATTGGACTCACAGGCCTTGTTAGCTTTTTAAAAAAATGGTTGGTGTTTTGTTTCATATTGTGCTCAACTGCCCAGAAAGATCAACAGATCAATAGCCATCTCAGAATGACTTGTAATATTCCTGGGAAACAGGGCGAATAGCAGAAAAATATTTAACACTTATCTTCTGGTTAAAAAAGCATTTTAAACTAAATACAAAAACAACAAATAAAGTGGTTTGCTCACTTGGAGAGGATGTCTTGGGATTCCATTCCATAAAAGACATACACAAAAAGAGAAGGTCAAAGAACACAAGGTAGACCCAGAAGCAGATGGAGAGACAACATCAAAGATATACTACAACAGCATCAAATAACAATGGTTGAGGCTGCTGGTAAGAGCAAGAACCAAAACTTTGTATCTCCTTTGACAGAGGAAGAGGAAGAAGATGAATAAGAAGGAGGAGGAGGAGGAGGAGGAGGAGGAGGAGAACAACAACAACATTTTATTCCTGAGCATTGTATCCTGACAACTATTTTATTAAAAGCGGAATCCCCACATTCCAACACTCCCATTTTATTGGAATGCTCTTGACACTCTCAATAAGCCCATTGAACTAAGAGGATTGGCTGAGACTTCCCCCTGTCTCATTTGCCTAAATCCAATGATTTGACAAGTTTTCACTGGAATATTTTGAATGTTTAAGTTGCATGTCACCTTTTCCATGAAGTGGAACATTCAAGAACCTATTTTCTAATTCCTATCATATCTCCCTTTTTCTGCCAATAGGTGAATAAACTCTGAATTCAAGAGCCTCCTTGTCTTTCTAGATTTCTCCTGAATAAGCAGAGACGCCTGACTGCATTAGCTTTTTCTGACCTTCAAAGATTTATACATCTCTAAAACGTACTTAGAATACACCAGAAAAAGTGACAATTTAGAACTCTAGTGATTTTATAAAACATGTTTATTTATAACAAGTACAAAACAGACCTGAAACAATATGTTATGTTATTTCTGAAGGTATAATATTGAAATCATCAAAACTATTCATATATCTATGAACGGCGTGTGTCACAATTTTTTCAAAGACAAGACTTTTCTTTGAACTAAAGTAGTCATTCTTAAGGTCTAAAAACAGAGGTATATATTTGTAAAATCCAGTATAAACTTAAACTCAGTTCTTGTTTTTGCACCTTCCCTACAAGATGCTTAGGCATTTCTTGGAAATGCTATGTGCTTTTTAAATGCAATTTTGATTTTTCTCCCATGCAATGATGAATTTTTGCAGTAAAATAGTTCTTTATTTCTTTCTGAAATTCATATGGATATCCAGCTTGAACAATTGTAATTCTGGGGACATACAAGAAACAAGCAAACAATACAGTAAAGACAACAAAGTAAAAAACCAGATTTACATTATAGGCAGGAACTCTAGTCAACAGAAGAGGGAAGAACCAGGTTTCTCAACCTTTATAAAATCCAGCAGAGGTATATTCTTCCAGGGGGCAGGTATGACAGTGAAAAAGGCATACTTCCTGAGTTCCACCACATGACAATGCTTCAAGGAAGGGACCCACAGTGTGCCCAATCTACTAGAGCATGTGGGATGGGCAGGCACCACAGGGGACAAGGCTGCAAATAGGGTCATAGCCCCAACTTTGTGAAAAGAGGGAAAGGAACAGCTAACTTCCCATTTCATTTACAAAATAATAGATAGCTTCTAGATAGATGACTCCTTCCACTACCAGTCAAAGGTCACTATGGAGTTATTCCATCTTTCCTTCTTTTATTTTATGCTGTTGTTGTTGAACATTCAGAATGGGCAGTTTCTGAATATCCACCGGATAGCATGGGATGTCCATGAATTAGGCAACAATTTCATGCTGTTCAATTGTCCCAAAGGTGCTTTTTCAAAAGACCACTGGACTTTGTTTTTCCTTGAAGACATTTTGCTTCAGAAGAAGCTTCTGAGATAAGAAGTGAAATATCTTCAAGGAAAAACAAAGTCCAGTGGCCCTTTGAAAAAGCACCTTTGGGATAACCCTGACCTGGATAACTGAGAATCTCCATAGACATGCTGTTCAATTACATTTCAAAAACATACAGTATATAAAATATAATAAGGGACTGCACTTTCTTATATAGCAGTGCTATTATGCTCGCTAAGGGAAAACCCTCTTTTCAGAAATTGAATTTTCATCCTCTAAAAAAGGGGAAATAAAATTTGCCCACAAGTTTGGTGGAAAATTTCAAAAAGGCATTTGTATCCAGTTCCTCAAATCAAATCTTCAGGAAATGAGGGCATCTCTGTGCATCTGAAATGAAATTTGGATTACAGCCTTAGAATTAGACAATTTTGTCTAAAAGGTAGGTTCTGAGGTGAAGTGCAAGTCTGCCTCTGGACCTTCATTTGGTTTTGTTCTCTCTCTTTTGGTGCATAAGTTATACCATTTTCCCCCCTCTATGGTTTGCTGGTCTTTTTTTGAATCACGAGCCAGCCAAAGCTTGGAGCAGAAATAGTCGATGTGAATGAGGTGGCAGGAAGGGAAATATATGAAATTTGATATTACCATTTATAGAATAATACATGAAAGGTTGGTCAGTGGGGATGGCAAGCTAATTTGGTGGTTTTATGCCCCGAGTGGGCAGTGGATACACACTTGAATCTAATTCATTATTTGTCCCAGGACCCTTCCAAAATGGTTGCTTCATACTGTCCTACTAATAGTGCTTACTCCTGAACACTGGAATGGAATGGACGAATATATATGCTGCTACTCCCTGAAGAGGTGATTAGACTAAAATATGAAAATTTATGGAAAGGGTATAAAGGAAATATGAAGTTTCTTTGTGTCCTGAATCAGTTAAGAACCACAAAACCCCAATCATTTCTGTAAAATGACCAGAACACTCCTCTACACCATTTTGCAACAAGACTAATATTTTTAAAGTGGCTAAAAGGAAGTTGGACATTAGCCAACCTCAAATAGGCAGTCCATTGGCTCACTGTAGCTTTTAATATCTAAATGTAGATAAGGCTTCCCATTCCTGAGGGGGGGAAAGAGAGATAGAAAAAGGGCAATGATGTAATCGTGGAAAAAATAAAACAAACCATCTAGCTACGACCTACTGTCTTGTTCATGAGGGTAGACTGGCATTATATTTTATGTAACATCATCCTTAATGACCTTTGTGCAGTTCCTAGGGGAAAGTAAGCACTTTTAGCTCAGTGTATTCAAATGGAGGCCTGACATCCATTTGTTTAAATGGTTCAGTTTAGATTCGTGTACTGAACAGATAACCTAAAGGGACCTTTCCATCTTTGTGGCTATGTTTCAGCAACCTTGGGGGAATTAGTCCCACATCAGCAGCACACAATCATTCACAGCATGGTCAGATGAGGAGCAGCCATCTTTTATAGTCTTCCAGCAAACAAATAACCTCCTATTTTCCATGTAGACAATATGGCAGATTTTTGGATATGGAATATTTTGTGGGTGAAAGTTATATGTGACTGCTGTCAGTATTTCAATGTAATTACTAGTGGCATGCTACAGAGCTGTACTAGGGAACCAGTAACAGTTGTATAAAATTGATCTCACCTTCTGGCAGGTGGTATTCAAAAATGGAGCTAGACACTCTAGGAAAAAAATGTTTCTGTCAAGTGAAAACGAGTGGAAATCGTTGCCAGAGCATCATGGTGAAGAGTAAAGACATGAATCGTTGTTCTTAAATATAAACTGTATTTATTAAGAACAAAAAACAATAAAGAAGTAAGTAAAATGACTAAACTAGCCACGTGTATTGTTGCAGTCATGTAGCCACATGACTGCTCTCCTCCAAGAGTATTAGAGAAGAGTGGTATACAAGGTGAATGGTTTATATATGTGGTAGGAGAGGACTCCTCCCCCTTCTGTATAAGGTAGTGGGGGAAATCAGGTATGCTCCCCCTTCTGGGTAGTCACAACATGCCATGGCACAGCAATACTCTGACAGTTTCAGATCATACAGCAATCATCAAGAAGCCATTCTTCTAAATTCCACTAGCAGTGTATGGATTTTGGGAAGTCAGAAATTGTGAGTTCCATGATACACATTTGCATGACATTTCTTAGTAGCTTTATTTTAAAAAAACAAATACATGCATAAACGAACAAACAAGTATACTAAAAGTAAAGGAGTCCCTGCGGATTTTACTCCAGTAATCATTGCCAACTATATGGGGTGCTGTTCATCTTCATTTCAAGGCCATTGAGCCAACGCTTTCCAAAGACATTTCTGTAGTCATATGGCCATCATGACATCACAGAGTGCTGTACCTTCCCACTGAAATGGTACCTACAGTATTTATCTACTCACATCTGCATGCTTTCGAATTGCTAGGTTGGCAGGAACTGGGGTAAGGATGGGAGCTCACCCCGTCGCATGGCACTCAGTTTTGAACTTGAGCCACCAGCTTTCCAGCCAACAAGGCCAGTGTCTTAACTGTTGAGCCATCACGCCACCTCAATTGATATGGCTACCCATCTCAAATTCATAACTCTGGATGGCTAGCTATTAAAAGTGATTAGGTGTCACACTAAAAACCAGGAAACTGAGTTCTAATCCTGCTTTAGGTACAAAACCAGGTGGTGACCTTCAGCCAGCCATTCTTTCCCATCCCTAGGTAGGAGGCAATGGTAAACCATTTCTGAACATTTTGCCAAGAAAACTGCAGGGTTATTCCAAGCAGTCACCAGGTGAAGACCTGGCTGTGCCAACAAGCTTGGAGTTGTGCTACCTGAGGGAAGAGTGGGGTTTTTAAGAACTACAAGGGTTAAGACCTGCAGTGAGTTTTAAAATTTTAGGTTTTAGTTTTTATCTAAATTTTATATTTTATATAGTTTTTATATCCTAAACTCTTTTTA
>JANHJO010010895.1:282240-295258 GCA_032468235.1 Pseudoxyrhopus heterurus
ATTAAGGGTAACAGTAGGACAGGGACGGTAGGCACGCTGGTGCACTTATGCACGCCCCCTTTAGGGATTCTTTAAATGGTTTCACGAAGTGGTTATCTTTCAACTTGGATCCTCCCAAGTCCTTTTGTTCAGTCCAGCACACCATGGGAGTAACTCTCATTGAACCCAGTGGGCTTATTTCTGATTAGCAAAGTAAATTCTGATTCTCAAGTTCCCCACCAAAGAAAGGATGGGATATACTTCAATTTTAAAACATGTATTTTAGAATACATGTTTAAACATTTTAAACCTTGGAAACCTTACAAGAAAAAATACAAACTTTCTTTCAGTTTTTAAAGTATGTTTTATATTTCCAGCAGCTATGCTTTAATTGTTCTTAGAAAGAAATATTTCACAGTTAAAAGTGTTAAAGAGACTATCCAAGCATGCTATTTAAGATTTTGGCTTTATGTTATTTAACTGCTGATTGTCATAATGGCAAAACCCATTATTTTATTTATTTATTTATTTGTCAAACATGTACAAGATAGCAGGTATTACATTATAATGCATCTCTCTTCTTTCTATAATCTATGTCTAATCGCCAGAGCTATAAATCTTGTTTTTCTGTTTTCTGTAAAAAATCCCTAAGGGATTTCCAATCAGAAATAAATGAAGATGTTGTCTTTTCTCTAATCAAAGGAGTCAATTTGGTCATCTCAGCAAGTTTCATCATGTTCACCAACCATTCTTCCACTGCAGGTATTGCCAAATCTTTCCATTTTTGCACCTACAATAATTTCACTGCAGTTGTCATATACAAAAAAAAAATAAACCTCCATGACTTTTTTCAACTGGAAGAGAATTTATCCAGTTCTTTATCCATCATCCCAAAAGAAAACCCGCTCATCCTAATTATATATTAATCCTTAAAATCCTCTGAATCAGTATACATATTTGAATCCAAAATTTTCTAGCTTTTTACATATCCACCAAACATGATAAAATATCTTTGTTGTTTATATAAATAAATAAAGGGGCTTTATACATTCTAGTCCATTTCTTTGGCAACATAAATTAATAGTACATATATTATAATTTTAGAAAATTATGTGCCATTTTTATAATATTTAATCTTAAAGAGATTTATAAATCTCTATTGTTTGAATATTTATAAATCTCTGTTGTTGAAATATTGTTTCAAATATTACCAAAATATTTAGCCCACTTTATCATACATTCTTTCATTTGTGGTTCTTCCATTTCAAATTTCAATAGGAGTTTACATTTTAGCAATTACATATTCTTCATTTGTGCATTATTTCATATCAAATTCATCCTTAAAATGTTCAAAACCATAAAATATTTGTCTGGTTTAAATCTTTCCAATAGCTGTAAATATGAAAACCATTGACAACTATATCCCTCTGTGACCAGTTGTATTTAGTAAACTCCTTGACAAAATTCTAGTATATCATGATACATTAGCCACTTGTGTTTATCTATTAATTCTCCTCTCTAAAATGTTTCTTGTGCTAAGACCCACAAAGGTATTTTTAGGCACAGCCTGGATTTATTCCATATTCTCAATATGGCACATGTAACCTAATGATTTTTAAAATCCCCATTAACCTTGACATTATCCCTACCACAGATACCAATGCCACTAAATCTCAGGTCATTCTAACTCCAAAAGCCTTCTGTTTCTCAGCAACACCCACTCTTTCATCCAAACCAAACAGCAAGCTGAAAAATACAATTTCAAATCAAGTAAACCCAATCTTCCTCTTTCCATTGCAGCCTGTAGCACCTTTATATTTACCTCATGGCTTTTTCCCCTTGCACACATACTTATATACATCCCCCACTGTTTAAATGACACATAAATTGTCAAAACACATATCTGGAAAAAACAATCCCCCAACATTCTAGGATCCATTCATTTTAACACAGAAATTATCCTCAGCAATACAGTTGTAGTTTCTCCATCTTAACATTTCTTTTTACCTTGATTCCATGTCTTAATGTAGTTATTTTGAAATAACATACAAATTGTATTTTGCATAATGATATTCAGATATTTTATTTTCTTCTCAATCTTAAAATCCATGTTATTGGTCAATTCTGTTTGATCTTCTATTTTCATCTCTTTTGTGAAGTCTTCATCTTCTATTTTTTATCTTAAAACCAAATTTCTTTTACTAAAATTAATTTAATTTAATTTTTAAAATTCTTTTACAATGCTCCACTATTGGTTTTTCCTATATCAACATTTAAAACATCTGAATTTCCTTTTAACAGAAAAGAATAACAGAATAGCAAAGTTGGAAGGGACCTTGGAGGTCTTCTAGCCCAATCTCATGCTCAGGCACGAAATCCTATACCACTTCAGACAAATGGTTGTCCAATCTCTTCTTAAAGATCTCCAGTTTTGGAGTTATATTGTAATATTGATTAATTGTTCTCACTGTCAGCAAATTCCTCCTTAGTTCTAGGTTGGTTCTCTCTTCGATTAGTTTCCATCCATTCTTCTTGTCCTACCTTAAGGTGCTTTGGAAAACAGATTGATCCCCTCTTCTTTGTGATAACTCCTTAAATATTGGGACATTGCTATCATTTCACCCTAGTCCTTCTTTTCATTAAACTTGACATACCCAATTCTTGCAACTGTTCTTTCTATGTTTTAGCCAGCAGTCCCCTAATCATCTTTCTTGTTCTTCTCTGGACTCTTTCTAGAGTCTCAATATATTTATATTGTGGTGACCAAAACTGGATGCAATATTCCAAGTGGGATCTTACCAAGGCATTATAAAGTGTTATTAACACTTCATGTGATCTTGATTCTAACCCCCTGTTAATGCAGTCTAGGACTGCATTAGCTTTTTTTATGGGTTTTTTTTTTATAAACCAAACTCACAGGATTATGATCTGAAAAAGTCTTTGGTAATATTTCTACTTTACAAATTCTTTAAAATTCATATCATATCTATTCTTGAAAGGGATCTATGTTTTTCACAAAAGTAAGTGTGCTTGAACTGCCATTTTTCTGATACCATATGCCCACAAGCCTTAAATTATCCATCAAATGAAAAAAAGTGTTTGGTCATTTGCCTTGAGTGATGTTAATATTTTTCTTGGATGTTGTTTTGAATTGTGGAGAGATCATTCCATTCCAATGTCCCATAAAACAACAATTTTCATAAGAGAAACCTATTAATGTCTTTATTAAGTCCTTTATAGAACAGTACGTTTTCCTCATTTGGGGCATAAATTCCCAATATCAGAGTCTTATTCCTATGCACATTAATTTCTGCTCCAATTAATCTTCCATGATCATTAGTCAAGTTATGGTTTTAATCGGTGGTTTATATACAAACAACTCCATTTCTTTTTTTAGTTCCTCCTGAAGTAAATTCTTCATTCAAATATTTTCTAAATCACATAATTTATGTCCTTTTCTTTAATATGCATCTCTTTATTATATATTTTTAATTTTTTCCAATAATTACATTGTTCATTGTTGAGGAACATTTGCTCCATTGATATTCCATGTTAAGCATTTGTAATCCATAACCAAGCCAAATTTTAGAAAAGTCAATACTTGCCCCACCTAATTCACTCCTTTCAGTTCCTGATTGCACCTGTTAAGTTTTTATGTAGTCTCATCTGATTGATATCTTTGTTTCAAACCCCTGCAATTCCTGTTTAATTTTTTTCTCTAGAAATTTCTTTGCCTTCTGGACAGAATTCAGTTAAAATGTGTGCTGTTTAAAAATAAAAATACACTTTCCAATTTATCCTATGAAATTGGAATCTTTTTTTGTTTTAGTCTTTCATTCAAAAAATAATACTCTTTTATCTTATGCAAGATTCTAATAGGAATTTCTTTAAGAACAATTAAAGAAAAGATATCTTTATGCCTAGGTTGTTTTTTTTTTTGCTATAGTAAACTAACCCAGCTCTCCTCCTACATTTGGGACTTCTATGGATTTTGAATATTAACATTAATAATTAATATTATTTATATCCTAAATTAATAAAATTACTTCCAGAGTTTCAAAAAAATCCTGCAATGTCTTAACTTAAAACACTATTATCTCTGCTATATATGTAGTTAATTATATAGTTTATAATTAATTTATAGTTTATAATTAATTTATTTCTTTGTTTTTTATTCTTATGTTCTTAATTTGTTTTTATTCTTATGGCCACCAACATCTGCATAGAACAGCAGGGAGGGGACAACATCTGTATCATGACATCATTACACAAATGACATAACTTATGTACCTGTATCAAACATTATAAGGTCATTAATAATTTTGATATCTGTGTGATGATCTCATGATACACATGTCATTGTTTAGATATTCCTGGGATTTATTGTAGAAATCATAGCTTATGTCTGCAACAATATATTATGCTGTACACAATAATATGCAGCAATTGAAGTGAGATACTTATTAACTCAGTTAATACAGTAAAGCAATAGGCTTCAGCTGAATCAGTGTGTGTTGAGCTTCTTTCTAGCTCCTAGTCACATGGATAATTTCTTCCTACTAGAGCCAAAGGGGCAACTTTTATTCAGTCCAATTTTGCACTTTAAGTAGTGCATTAATGACTAATCTGATAAAAATAACAGAGAAAGCTAAGACAAACGTGATTTTTAAAAAAATATTTATCTGTTATTCAAAGTTCCCTTTCTATCATTTTGTAAACAAAAATTGGAAAGTGGCATCTGATTCTGGACACTGCTTACCTTTATGTTAGAAGAATGGTAATATTTATTAGAATGTCTTTATAGTATGATAATATGGTAAGGGAGGAAGTAAATTAAGAAATATCTCTTCAATTCAGGCTTGTAAATTGGCTTGTATGATCTGTGCTGGTTTGTGGGAGAGCATTGCTGACACAGGATGAACAGAAACATCAATCATGTTGGAAAATAGTATTTTTCTTGTGCAGGGAAATAAAACAATCATTTACCAATTCTGACCCTTCACAGAAATAGTTAAATCAAAAATAAAGATTCCTGATCCAAACTCATCTTCTGCTGTCTTTCTCTCTCTAGGGAGTCAAGACCTAGCCTCTGGTGAAACCTATGACTTTTAATATATTCACTGTTATGTTGTCTATCTCATCTAGTTTCTCTAATGGATGAGGATGAAAAGACCTCAGTCCTGTTTGGGGGCCTCAGGAAAAACATCATTAACATTAGCCACCTTACCCTGAGCAATTCCAGCTGCTCCTCTATCTCTTCTTTATTTGTTTTTTTTTTTTAATAAATAAAAATAACATTGTCTTCAGAAGCTATAATGAAAGCATATCAGGGATGTTACACTAATTCATTTCTTAAGGCAAAAGATAAATTCCTTTTTTGAAATCTTGTTTGTTTCAGACAAGATGAGATTTGAACAAGGAACATCTTGTTTTCTGGTTGGGCATGAACAGTCACAGATTGTGTCCACCTGGATGTTAGTTGGAGTCACTTCAGTACAGAAGAAAAAACATTCTAGCCTTAGTCCCCAGCTCTGGGTTAGTCTTTCAGCTTTTCATCTACTGTGTCCAGAGCAGCACTATGAAACATAGCACCGACTTTATGAACTGTCCTCTAAGCAAAAGGAACATCCATTAAAGAGACCTCATAGATGTTTGGTGCGCCTGAATATGAGGAACATATTAATACTGTAGTTAGAGTACAATTACCCGTAAACCTGTCCTGTTGTGCAGATGTTTGTGTTTTTAGGGGGGAATTTGGTTGGCGGGTTTTTTTGAAGATTGCTATGAGTGTGGGTGTTGGGTCTGGTCTTGGGTGTCTATGAATTTTGTTGTATGTGTATACTGTGTATATATATATGTACAATGACAATAAATTTATTATTATTATTATTACTATTATTGTTATTGTTATTATTATTCTATCCCACAGCAGCTTTCCATGGAGAGATATTTTCCATGTCAATAGCTTTTGTTATGCTGCTTTGTTCCCATCAACTCAAAAGGCTAGGAGCCATTTCATGGACCCATGTGCATTCATGCTTCATTTAGTGTTTCATTGGCTGATGATTGGCAGATGGGAATGATCTATTTTAGTTTTATCACTACAACTAGATTATTCCTCTCCCACTTGCTGCCTACAGTTCAATCACTTTCTGATCTTCCTAAGTATTGGTGTTAGAGTGGTTAGTCTATAGTTCCCCAATTATCCTTTTCCCACAAAGATGAAGACAGAGACATTTGCTAACCTACAGTCTTGCTCTCTAGGATTTCTCAAATGTAACTATATCATCAGGTTTTATCTTGTTCTAGAAAATTAAAGTCAATCAGAAAAAATCCTGAACAGGTTTTTTTTCAATCTCAAGTTTTAATTGCACTCCTTCATTCACAATTGTTTGGTGGAACACATGCCCTCTTTTCCAAAGACTGGGCTAAAATAGAAGTTAAGAAGTCCCATCATTTCCTCATTATGTATCACCATGTTGTCTTTTTGACTGAGAAATTGGTATACTAATTCTTTCTCAACTTTTTAAATTGAACATCTAGGTGGAACACCTTAGCAGCTTTTGCCACCTTTATTTCATTCTGACCTCATCCTTATAATCACAGGCTATTACTGTGGGTTCTAATTAACTAGTTCCCCTTTCTATCTTCTCCTATATGCTTTACCTGTAAAAAAAAAAGCCTGAACTTTTGTGGAACCACATTAGCTTTCTGGTTTGTCTTGTCTTCTCATAATTGTTTGCAATTATGAAATTCCAATTTTGATTTCCTCTTTACAAGGAAATTTCTTCTATCTTGAGCTCATTTCCCAACCCTACTTCTTCCATGGAACCCTATTTACTGTTGCTCTGAATTATTGATACCTGCTTTCTTGAAATTCAAGATGTAAATTAAATTACACTTAACTTTAGTCTCTCTTAACATTGGGAATCCCAACATTACATGGTCACTTTCCTTTATTTTCCTGTTACCTCCATTTCATGGATGTCTTCCCTATTGATTATTGATTAAAGGATAGGTGAGGCATTTGTGCCTTCTTTCACTCTCTGAAAAAGAAAGCTGTCAGCAAAATAAGCCAGGAATTTCCTGTAAAAACCATACTTGGCAGAATCTGTCTCGCAACAGATGTTGAGGTTAATTAGACTTCCCTACTGCTACTATTTTATGCCTCTTGAAAGGACCTACAGTTTGCTTCTGGAAAGTATAACCTATGTCTTCCTTTCACTTAGGCAGGTGATAATGTACACCAGTAAGATTATTGCTTTTATTTACCCCTCCAATTATCTTAAACCTTCCACAGTATTACCAAGTTCATTAATTTTTGAGCAGGTCTGGATACTTTTAACATACGGTTTGCTTCCTCCTTTCGTTTTGTTGCTTCTGTTCCTTTTGAACACATCGTATACTTCAATTACTGCATTCCTATCATGAGAGTCATTCCACCAGAACTGACCTATACCTATTAAATTGTATTTGCCTCCTGTTCTGAGAGTTCAAACTCATCCTGTTTATCTTCCATATTCTGAGCATGTGGCCAGAAAGTCCATGAACTTTATCAGTCAATATTTTTACTGAGTAATTTAATTTGTGGGTATATTCCCACTTCCTTCTACCGTGGGTAAGTCTTCAGGCACCTACCAAATGGATATTGTCTCTAACCTCCAAAGATTCAATTCAGAGCCAACCTGATCAACCTTATCATATTTGGGCCAAACATATTTTTACTATTCCTTGTGAGGTTTGTGTTCTTCATAGTGGGATGAGAAATGGTGACTCTCCAACTATTGTGATTCTTCCCTTTTATTTTTCATATAGAGTGTAATTCAGAGATCCACATTCCTGTCTCCAATTCATAAGCTCCCCAATTTCCCCTTTGAAAGCTCAGATCCTAATTCTTTTGTGAAGGCTCCAAAACTGTTTCTGAGTTCCAGGCCTTCAGATTATATTCATGCTTCCCATTGTCACTACAAAACTGGGGTCCTTCATTCCTCTTCTGGAGGTTTCTTCCTGTGTTCTTTTAATTTGGTGCAATAAATATCCTTTCTTATGATCTGGAAGGTGACCACTTCCCATTCTAATCCTTGCATATATATTTTTTGTTTTATTTGTTTATTTAAACATTGCTACAAACTTACAGTTGTTGCAAATGTATGCTTGGATTTTTTTTCAGACAGGAACATAATCATATAACAAGCATTGCAAATTAGGATAGCATGGTCTTGTCCATTTATCTTCATTTTTATTTCTTAATGGAACTAATAGCAAAAAGCTTTCATTTCCTCTTTTTTCTGTTCTGAGGCTCTTAAAAGGAATACTCCCTAGGGATTCCAAACCAAACTCCTTTTAGTACTCTCTTATTCAGTGAGCTTGTTCTCTGAAAACTGGCGATCATGTATTCCTCCAATTCGTTTAGGAAGAATAATGCTTTTAAGTTAAAAGAAGGTAGATTTTAGTTGAATGTTAAGGGGAAAAAAACTAGTGGCATTAATTATCAAGGTATGTGGTGATTTTCACATCACTTGATATGTTCAAGCACAAGTTGGATAGAAGCTGGTCAAGGAAGCTTTATCCTGCACAGAGCAATGGATTGAATCTAAAGCATTAAGTGGCTCCATTCCACTTTCTGATTCAATGATTCTATACACTCTGCAGTTCTAAAGAAAACTATATTGATTCACCATGGTTGTTCAAATCAAAAATATGGTTTAAATGTTAATAATGTAGATTAAAAACACAATGAACACTTTCTACATCTATCAAACTCACTGCAGCAGTAAGATTGCACTGTAAATTTCCCATCAAGTCTAAAAGCTAACAAAACTAAGCCCCAAAAATAGAACAAGTCCCAATTAATGTTTAGAATGGACTTCTGTGCAATTATCATAAGCTGATTTAAAAAATACTTAAAGGACAATGTTCTACCAGTAGCAATTCATTGCTGTGGGTCAGGAAAGTAAAACAAATAGATGAAAACTGGATTTGTTTGCATTTTATACCTTTAATCCATCATAGAATTAGCAGATTATATGGGGAAGCTTCAATCTCTAATCTCAGATATTTAGATCCATGTTAGCGGTACTGCTATTTTGTAATCCCGACGGTGATTGTCAAAGGGATGTAATCATATTGCCATACTGTTATTTCAGGCTTTTCTACTGTGATTATTAACAGGTTTGGACTCCCTTTCATTCTGACAATTAAGCTAGGCCAATTATTTTTCAGTGACATCTGCTTTGCATCCCTGTCATGGACTCAACATGTTCTATAAGAGAAGGTACTAAATGTAATATGTCAGTCAGAATCCTATATAAAAATCTACCTCCACCTGCCAGATAACAATAATTCTATGGGTCCACACAGTTTCTAACAATCATTAATTTATAAGTAGTCTCCAAGGACTAAGTTTGAAAGTTAGGGCCTATGTTTCCACATTTCAATTTTTTTCTTTAATAGTATTTTAGGAAGATCATATTGTCACCTTATAATCACAGAAATTTCTATGTTGGACTGAGAGAGGAAAGGCTGAGTCTCAGACCTCTGTTGAGTTATAAAGGTCATTACATAAGTTTGGACAAATTATAAAACTGCTGCCAAACCAATTTCATACATTACAGTCGGAATGAAATTATTAAACCAATATGAGTAGTGTGTACTTTTGAGGACAAGTAAGAAATGAATAAAATATGATACACATAATTGGTTTTCTTGCTAAGGGCATTTTTTCTTAAATGTTACATTATGGACTCAGAACATATCATTTCCATACAAAAGAAACTCTGATGAATTGATTAAATAGGAAATCTCATTATTTGAAAAGGAATTAAATGACAGGAAAGGATCATGATCTAGAGAATCAAATTCCAAAACAGGGACTTGAAATGTTTTAGATTCCATCTATTGTCTTTATTCTTGACTTGATGGAGGGGGAAAATGTAGGGGGGGTAGAATCAGAATCAGAAAAGAAATGGATCAATTGATGGGAAAGGTCTTATGACACACATAACAAATTAATATATAGTAAAACATAGAAGAAATACTGTAGGTGAAGACGAACCTTTGAATGGGAAGTGCAAGCTTTCACAAGTCTTGTTAATACAAAATCTATAGGCTTTGATTATCATTATTTCATTAAACTTCCCTACCAGGAACATTCCTACAACTTGACAAAGTTTTCTATCTATCACATATAAAGGACACTGAATAGAGGGAAAAATAAAGCCATGGGAACCTATCTGTTATTTCAAGTTGTAGTACAAAACCATATTAATGTATATTCTTGTACTCCTTGGATTGATATAAAACTATGCTGGCACAATTTTTATTGTCCTGACAACTGAACTTTAATTTGCCTCATAATGAAGCTTCTAAATGGCCTTGTTCTAACAACTTTATTATGGGACAATTTAAGGGCAACATCTGATAGATTTTCCCTGGTTTTGTTTCCCCCTCCATCCAGCAGGAAAATCACCATCAACCATTTTACTCTACATAGTAGGAAGGTTTGGACAAGTGTGAGAATATTCCTGGAGAGATATTTAATCTGCCTTTTAAGATGCCCAAATGACAAGTTGCCAATGCAGATGTGCTGTTTGCCAGTAGTCTGCCCCTCAGGCTATTCCAGAACAAGTTTTATTAGAAATCTGATATTAATATATTTTGGTGATTCCGGGGTCTGGCTGTGCTTGTGCCAATTCTGCTGAGGGTCTCATATGAGGCATCTCAGTGTCCAAAAGGAGAGTTTTATGCTGTTGAAAAGACAACTTTGATGGAACAACCAAATCCAGTGGGTGTCATGGAATATTCTGTGTATTTGTATACAGATTTGCTCATCTCACACCACAGTAGGAAAGTTGGAAATCTGGCATCCATGCCAAATTAAGAGATGTACATAAAACTTTATACTTGATTGTCTAAGACTTTATATAAACAAAATTGCTCTGCAATAACACATAATTTGTTTATCCAGAAAGCCATATATTTATACATACCAAATATCATACAGAAGTCATGGAAATTTCCTAAAGCATTACATAAGTACACAAAGATAATCCTCAAAGGCTTAAGGGGTTGACATTTAAAATCTTGATTGGTCTAGATTTCTGTATGTATGTTCAACAAAAGGCATTTAGTACACAAGGATTCATTAGTTCTTTCAGCCCCACATTATCACAGCCTAAGATAAGCTCTCCAGAAGTGATCTGACTTTGCTTCAAACAAAAACACACAGACATTTAAAAAGAATAAAGGGTATATCTCCATTAAAGCCTTCCCAATCTCTCTTGTTTTTTCACCCAATTTATTATTCCTGGCAGTACCCAGATGTCAGAAAAGCTAAGTAGAATTAGAGCTGGTTAGTAGTTGGATGGGTGACCACCAGAAAATATCAGAGGTGCAGGTTTGATCAATAAGTCAAAAAATTCTCAGAAGAAAGCAATGGCAAGTCCCTTCTGACCTAAAGTCAAGAAAACCACACAGATATGGCCATGTAATCATCTAGATTGAGTTTGACACCACAGAGTATGTATTATCATGTGTGTAAATATCTGGATGATAGATTACCAAACTCATGAAGAGGAAACTGCCTACTAATATCTTGAAGGACAAACATCTGCCTATTCAACTGCTAGAAAAACACTTGATAAGTGGATAAAAATGCCAAACCCAATCTAGACATCTGGCTGATT
This sequence comes from Pseudoxyrhopus heterurus, assembly GCA_032468235.1. Lineage (NCBI taxonomy): Eukaryota > Metazoa > Chordata > Lepidosauria > Squamata > Pseudoxyrhopus > Pseudoxyrhopus heterurus. The sequence goes on from JANHJO010010895.1 coordinate 293,904, forward strand.
GTGTGACCAGCCATAATAATTTATTGAATTAACATGCTGCCCATTTTCTCGGCAGCTATGAGTGATTATGAGCTCCTGTTTACATGCAGCTTACTGCCATCTCACTTGTACAAATACACGCACTCCAAGTAATGGGGAAGGGATTCATTTTTCTTTTATTTGGGAACTTTGCCAGACATCAAGGATCTCTGCATTTCTTAAAAACCTCCCCAAAATTGGAGTAATTTTTCCATTGGGGCCAACTAAAGAAATCTTAACAACACTATTATACTCATCCCTGCACCAAACTCTAACTGCTTTTTCTAAAAATAGATCACCCCCATCTAATTCACCCCCATCCATTCTGGTTTTTGTTGCAGTCTCTGGACCAGACATAAAAAGGAAATATAACCCCTTCCTAAAATGGGAAGCAGGAGGAGTTCAAGGTGTGAGAAGTGAACAATGAACCAAGAAAATATAGATACTAATCAGACTCAGAATTAGAATAGAGCTGGAAAGGACCTTGGAGGACCAGTCCCCTGCTCAAGCTGGAGATCCTGACCTACAGTATACCATTTCAGACAAGTGACTGCCTAGTCTCTTCTTGATATGAAGCACCTACAACTTCTGAAGGCAAGCTGTTCCATTGGTTAATTATCTTCGCTGTTAGGAAGTTTCTCCTCAATTCCAGGTTACTTCTCTCCTTGATTAGTTTCCATCCATTGTTTCTTGTCCTGCCCTCTGATGCTTTGGAAAATAAATTGAACCCCTCCTCTTTATGGCAGCCTCTCAAATACTGGAATACTGCTATCATGTCCCCCAAGTCCTTCTTTTCTCTAGACTAGCCAAACCCAAATCTTGCAACCGTTCTTCATGTTTTAGTCTCCAGGCCTTTAATCATCTTAGTTGCTGTTCTTTGCACTTTTTCCAAAGTCTCAACATCTTTTTTGTAATGTGGTGACCAAGACTGGATGCAGTATTCCAGGAGTGGTCTTACTAAGGCTTTATAAAGCGGTACAAATACTTCATGTGATTTTGATTCTATTTATACAACCAAGGTTTGTATTAGCTTTTTTGGCTGCTGCCACACACTGCTGCCTCAAGTTTAAGTGATTGTCCACTAAGACTTCAAGATCCCTCTCACAGTTACTGTTTTTGAGCCAGGTTTCATCTAATCTGTACTTGTACCTTTGTTTTTTTCTGCCCAGATGTAAAACCTTACTTTTCTCCACATGAAATTTCATCTGGTTGGATAGGGCCCATTGTTCAAGTTTGTCAAGAACTTTTTGGATCTTGAGCTTGTCTTCTGGGGTGTTGGCTATTCCTGCCAGCTTAATGTCATCTGCAAATTTGATGAGTTCCCCTTCTTTTTTCTT
>JANHJO010010898.1:0-10995 GCA_032468235.1 Pseudoxyrhopus heterurus
CTGCTTAGAGAGGGTTGCAAGCCCTGATAGGCGGTATATAAATACAGTGCTATTGCTATTGCTATTATGACTATTGGACAAAAAGGATGCAAGAGAAGAACTGCCAGGGTTTCCAAAGTTCTTTCACCTGGCTGTCTGGCTTCTCCTTCTCCACTTTAAGAGAATCTGAGTGAATGGGAGGGTGGCAGTGCTGCCACTAATAGCTGAAACCATGGCTGGCCATACAGATAGTTGAGACAATTTTCAAGTGAATTCTGCCCCATTTGTTAAGTGAATCACTGCGGTTGTTAGGCGAATCTGGCTTCCCCATTGCCTTTGCTTGTCAGAAGGTTACGAAAGGGGATCGCATGGCCCATGGGACATTGCGATTGTCATAAAAATGAGTCAGTCGCCAAGTGTCTGAATTTCGATCACGTGACCGTGGGGATGCCGCAATGATTATAAGTGTGAAAAACGGTCATAAGTCACTTTTTTCAATGCTGTTGTAACTTCAAACAGTCACTGAACGAACTGTTGTAAATCAAGGAATGCTTGTACAGTAGCAGTGAAGGAAAAGGCATAGCCACAGCAGGATAACATCCCGTTCCCTTCTGCTTTCCTTCTTCTGTTGTGACTTGTTTTGGGATTCCTGGAAACATGTGACAAGAGAAATCCCAGGGCTTCCTATGTGGATTAAAAAAAAAAAGCATGAGAGTGGACAGAATTCAAGTCCCATTCCTCATTTTCATGCAATGCATGACCAACCCTTTATAAAAAAGACTTGTGAAGTAGTCATAGCTTCCAAATTTTTCACTGCCCCACAGATACTCCTGGGTCTGCCCCAGTGCCTTACAGGGTGGCCGAAGGTGTCCACTCACCCAATTTGTTCACACTTGATTTTAATATAGTGAAGTAAGTTAAATACATGTTTTTTTTAAAAAAATATTTAATTATTTATGTAGTTTAATTTACACGTGATTAACAAGACAATCTTTATTGTTAGTGAAAAAGAAAATAAAAAGTATAAATACAAACCAAGAAAAAACAGAAACAATCTTTTTTCTTTAGGATATATGTAATGAAAAGAAGAAAATGCAACTTTGTACTAATGATGTTGGGAAATGCTTTGTCTTGGTTAGAGGAAGCTTTAGAAAGTCTTTTCAACCACAGGTGGCAGATTTTTTTCCCCTTATCTCATCCCTTAAGGGATGAAAGATATGTATAATCCACTGTTTTATATCTGCTATTTAACAAATCACCTTTAAGCCACATCCCTCCACAAGCTTAGTGAAATGAATTTTTCATGTATCTGGTGTCATTTATTGTATTGCTTGTTTAAGGCAATCATAATGTTAAATAAGAAGGCGGGGAGAGGCACAGGGCACAGAGTTAACAGAGCTAAATATTCATCAGGCAAGTTAAATTGAATTTTTAATAACTCTAGTACCTCAACTGTGTTGAAAAGGAATGTTGATTTGGAACAAAGCTCTGATCAGTCTTTTCATTACTTCAATTAATCTCTTACATACTTGGCTGTTCTTCTTACTTCTCACTTCTAAATGGGATATGCAGTTCAGCGGTTTCAAGATGTCATTTTTTTTCAGGCTGAATTCCTAACCATAACTTTTGCTAAGTAGATATTTTTTAATTATAGTCAGTAATTGAATTTATCATTTAATGGATATTTGGGGGAAACATTGTGATTTGAAGGTTTGATGCTAACCATTTCCATTTATGAAATGGTTTAAAAATGCCTTCAGTCTCTCGTTTAAGATGAGCCACATTTGATATTCAAAAGCTCATACAGCCTTGTAAGCATTTTATCCTCATTGTGTAGTTAACTGTAGTGTACAGGGATGGGTTCCAACAGGTCTGACAACCAGTTCGCTTTGCGCGCTCAAGGTTGACTCAGCCTTTCATCCTTCCAAGGTCAGTAAAATGGGGACCCAGATTGTTGGGGGCAATATGCTGACTCTGTAAACCACTTAGAGAGTGCTGTAAAGCACTGTGAAGCGGTATATAAGTCTAAGTACTATTGCTTAAGTGCTATTGCTATTACTATCTTTAATTAATTTGGGGAAAAGTATTCTGAATGCAAAATTAGTACTTTGTTTGGGCATAGTATTTCAGGTTCATTTAGAGCTCTAGTTGGTTCTTAAGTACTTTGGAAGGATGTTTAACTCAGAAATATACCTTATCCTAAAACAAACAAAACAACCTCCTTAAACTATCCAGTTTTGCAATCTAAATTTAATATTGTCAAACACTAGAAAGGCATAGAGATGGCACTTTCTCTTTTCTGTAAGGTTGATCTTCACAAAATGTCATATTTCTGCTGTTGCACATAACTGACCTTAGTATTTTGTTTTAACAGTGTTAGTTGCTCTTTTAAGCCGGCTCGATCCCTTGATATACAACATATGTATGAATCAGTCATTGCTTTGGGGTTCTGTAGCAGGAAAAAACAAAACGGAGTGTAATAGCAAAGGTGGAAAGAGGAGGAAAAAAATACAAAAGCTAACAGTGGCTTAAAGGCTGAACAGTATCAGCCGTTGAAGGACATTTTAATTTAATTTGCCATAAAGGAGGGAGGGTGCGCATTGCGTAGAGGTGAATGATGACAATGAGGACAACTTTGACAGCAGCAGTTCCAATAGACCAAAAAAAAGAAAGAAAGAAAAAAGGAAGATGAAGTTGAGTGCCTGAAGCAATGACCAAGGCTAGGATTAGAGAGTTGCTGTGTTATGAATGTAGGTTGTATTTGGTTTAGGCTGAGTTTCTCCTTTTCAAACATCATTCTATGCCATAGATGACCTACTTGATTTAAAAGTTGTTTTTTTAAAAAAATAAGGATTATTTCTGTTGCCTTCAAAACTAAACATTAAAGAGAAATAAATGAATTAGGATATACAAAAATACAAAGTAGTCACGTGAAAACCTAGGCAGCTCTAACTATAAAAGGGTTAGTGGAATACTAAACAGGCAACCCATTTTACATGAAAAAAGAATAGATAAACTAAATGCTGTGAAAAATGGGTTAATAATGTATAATTCATTCATTCATTAATTTGTTTTGTGGCCATTTAATGATACCTCTATGTGTGTGTAAGAGGGAGAGGGGGGGAGGGTAGGGAATTTTTTCCTTGATTGGTCTAAGATAGCTTTGTCCACATTTTGTTTGATTTTAGTTCTTAGGGCATTTGCCTTCATGGTTGTAGAAACCTGAGCGGAGAACATTTTCAGAGCACAAATCTCTGAAAAAGAGACTAGCACATCATGTAATGTATTTTCATTATTCCCACTGCGTGCAGCCAATGTTCTGACACTGAGTGAGGAGGAAGTCGTTCTGAGGCTCCCCAGAAGGGTCTGTATTAATTAATCTTCATTAGAAATTTTTCTTTGGCCTTGGAAATTAAAATGTACCGTGGTGGTTTGCCACCCAGAGTCTTTGATTAGCAAAAATAGCAATTCTCAAGAGGCTGTTTGTAAATTTTGCATTATGCTGGCAGACCTTAAGAAGTCAGTATTTAAACTGCCTGAAGTTAGATAACTGCCTAGAAAAGAGCATTGGTTGGTTTTAAATTGAGAGCAACAGGATTAACTACTAGAGTGACATTTTATTTCTCCTCTCCCCACAAAATGCCGAAATGTCTGTCCATTAAAGAGATGTGCCATCTGTCATATAGGACCTTCTCTTTTATTTCTGTGTAGGGAGTTAGAGCTAAAAGAGACCATTTAAGGCTATCAAGTCCAACCCTCTTCTCAATATAGGAATCAAATCAAAGCAGTCTAAATAGATGGCTGTCTATTTCAACATATCCAATGAAAGTCATCCTACCACTTTTCTGGCTAATTGGTTCTATTATAAAACTGCTTTTACTGCTAAGATATTTCCTTTCTAATAGTGTCTACTTTCCTGTCACTTAGCTGCATTGTTCTGTATCCTATATTCTGGGATGAGAGACAACAGCTCTTGACCTTGTTTTAAGTGGGTGTATTTTCCATTACTTAAAGGATGCTATTCATTCATAAAGAGGCATACTTGGATATGCTATTCATTCTTCGCTCTTGCTAGTCATTCTCTTTAACTGATCATCTGTCTTACAAGGTATGGAGATAGAGAACTTATTAAAGGAAGTGTGCTACTTTAAGAAGGTAGAATGCAAATCTAAATGCACCCAAATATTAATATGCAAGAAAGAAACGTTCTCAGCATATTTCTGCTGACAAATAACAACTGGCTGCCAAGATGAACCACTTTGCAGATCCTGTAAGTAAAGCTCATGCTCAGTGTATAAACAACCCAGTGAAACATAGCAAACTGCCTTTTTCTTAGTGAGTTTTGGATTATAAACTCAGTGAGATATCTGCAAGAGTTGTTTCTACATTTGGAAATCCTTATATTCTTCTAGTGTAAAACCATTTGGCTTTTAGCTCATTCCTGACCGCTCCAGTTTAAGAAATACTTTAGTAGTTGTAGGTAAGGTTTTTCTTTCCTGTTGTCCACATGAAACCAAGTTAATTGAGAGAGAAGAGAGTAAAAACAAACGCAACTACGTTACAATGCGTGAAACCAGGGCAGTTGGATCTTCTTCAAGGCTTCTCTCACTGCTACCCTTTGTACAGAATCAACCTGCAGCTCTTGGGGCACATGCCTTATTTAGGTGATCATTCTGTGACTGGAATCTTCATTGGTCAAAAGATGTTTTTTTAATGTGCGGTTCCTGTTACCTCCTGTAAACCTTTCTAGTACAGGTAGTCCTTGACTTACAACAGTTCATTTAGCGACTGTTCAAAGTTGCAACAGCACTGAAAAAGAGTGGCTTATGATGATTTTTCACACTTAAGACTGTTGTAGCCTCCCCATGGTCACATGATCAAAATTCAGATGTCCTGGGGTCATGTGATCACATTTTGTGACCTTCTGACAAGCAAAGTCAATACTAACTTAACAACTACGGTGATTCACTTAACTACTGTGGCAGAAAAGGTTACAAAAATGGGGCAAAATTCACTTTATAACTGTCTTGCTTAGCAACGGAAATTTTGATGTCAGTTATGGTTGTAAGTCAAGGATTATCTATACCCAGGGGCTTTGCTGGCTGGGGAATTCTGGGAGTTGAAGTCCTCCAGGCTTAAAATTGCTAAGGTTGGAGACCCTGATCTATACCCCCAGGCACATTCTTGCCCACCCCTGATGGATGTTCAGTTCTTCCTTCCATCTTTTTCTTGCGCCAAACACGGTCTTCTTTTCATCTACAGTAAAAAAAAAAAAAAACACAGACTGGTCTCTTAAGTACATATTTCATTATTTAAAAAATGAGTTTGGCTTGGCCATCCTCACAAAAACGGTTCTCAAAAGCCTAAATGCATTCTGATGGAATTGATTGCCCAGGAGTGTTCAGAGAAAGAGTGATACATATATGTGCATTTTAAAGATACTTTGCAATGAGTCAGGCATCAGCTTTTAAATGCAGTCTACTTTATATACTGAATCTGTTATGCTTTCTTATTAGTGTTTTAATCACTAATCTTATTATGAACAGATGCCCTATTTGCAATTTCAATCAACTAAAATTCTCCTTGGTTTAGAATCCATTCATGTGATAGAAATAATTGGCTGAATTGCAAATTGGATAAGAAATTGTATTTTAATTAACCTGATTTAAGTATCACACACACACACACACACACACACACACACACCATCCATCCATCCATCCATCCATCCATCCATCCATCCATCTATCTGTGGAGGGGGGGGGGGTTGCTTCAAAAACAGTTTTGCCTTATATCAAAATCCAGAGCAAACTTCATTCTAAATCTGTAGTTTCCAATGGTATGTGATTTTTTTAATCCATCTTTTTGTCAGAAATCAGAATAATAAATTTAGAGTTTAGTTCAGCTTGATGATGATGATAATGATGTTATCCATTCAGTTGTATCCGACTCTTGGTGATTCTATGGGTCAGGTCTCTTCATATCTTCCAATCTTGCAGTAAAGTTCAGCTTAGTGGTGATTAAATTGAATGTTAGGAGACTGCCTAAGATCACTAAATGAAATTGACTGGCCCAAAGCTGTTCATACTTGATGCCTTCTGGTTGCTTTGGATTACATTCTGGAATATTCTGCCATTCCAGACTGTTGGCCAAGTAGATACGATGGGCATTTACATCCAAGACAATGGAGAGAAGGCTGTTCTAGCCAGGGTAACATATAAGAAAAGAAAACTCACAGCTATCAAAGACAAAGGGTCTGTTTATGTGCTTATTCTATGAAGACATTGCTCGCTTGTTTATTTATCAACACTTTTAAAGAACTTACATGACTGTCTATTTCATGCAGTGATCTTAGGTGGTTCACAAAACCCAATTATTTTGGATTGTTGTATGCCGCGCAGAGTCTCCTTTCCTGAGATGGGTGGCTATATAAATTTTATTAATAATTAAATAAATTAAAAACAATGGTATAAAAAAAAACAAGACACCAGACTCAGCCCCATCCTAACCAAATTCTTGGGAGCAGAGCGAGGTCTTCATGGTTTTCTGGAAAAGCTAAAAGACCCTGAAGTTTAGGTGGGAAACTGTTCCAAAGGGCTGGGATGACTATAGAGAAGGTGCACTGCCAAGATCCTATCAAATGACAGTATTTAAGGAAAGAGCATCTAGTTGTATAGGCAAATACTGTGCAGGAGAGGTCATCCCACATATACTGTGCAGAAATGGCATATCCAAAAGCTATACTGATAGACCATTAAGACAGAACCTAAGCAGAATCTTATCCCAAATACAAAAGTAGTGTATGGCCAACTTTTCATTCATATTGCGGTTGAGATAGTCAAATTCATATTTTGATCTCATGTTAAAGACAAAGTAGTAATTCATAAGGGCTTCCTTTCACATGTCATTTGCTTGATTTGTTTGATTGCATAACGTTTAAAATGTTACCAGGTCGCAAGTAGCTCTGGGGAGATCTGTCATGACTTCAAACGTTCACTGGTCATTAAGTGAGGATTATGTGTATTATGTGAATCCAGTCCCTGAAATTTATAAAGAATTTAAGATGCTTGAATAGAAGTGGGAAGATCCATGATCCATCCCTGAAGATGTGATGGAGTAAAGTAATAAACCAATTCAGTAGCACAACACTAATATTTAACCATGGTAACTCACTACAGCTTTCCTTATAGGAAAAAAAATTGGGGCTATAAATCTAATAAATATAGCCACCTATGGTTGGTTAAACTAACCATAGCTTCATGCAATATATAAATTAAATAATTGTGTTTGAGCTCATATGAGTTCCGTCATTCTACTTAAAATATGACTAGGCTTTAAAAAAGTAAGGGGCAGGGTTGCTATCAATTACCTCCAATTTGAGAGTCAGGATACTTTTCAGTGCATTTGATAAGGACCATGGCAGGGAGACACAATTGCCTTCATTGTCTGCTCATTAATTTCTTAGAGATATTTATCTTTTACTCTGAGAATAGATTTCTCAATTAGATAGGCCATAGGTTATTCCAGCATGTCTCTCCTTTAATTCTGGCAATGACTTGTGCATCCTCCTGTCCTGCCCATTCATTGGCACTGCTTGATAGAAACTGATTTATATTTTCCAATAACTTGCCATAAGGATAAAATTTTCTTCCAGCTGGACCTATGTATATCTTATCATTTCATCCATAAGCAGTTTACTCAGGCATAGTTTAATAATTGCTTGAGAACCTCTTACGAAGACACCAGTACAGAACAATAAAATAAAATCTGTGAATAGGGTCTAGGTTTACCTATGTTGAAATCAGGGCAACTCATTCTATTTCTGACTCGACGTAGCTAAAGATGTCAACAGTCCGATTGCTTCTTATCAATAAATATGAGGTTCTGAATTTACACATGTATTGTTCCCCAATTATTGTACCTTCTGTTTGTTACTTTGGTTTAATAGCTAGATAAAAGATGAGAGCCAGGAAGGCAGAATGTATGGATTGCAGTCCTTCCGTAGAATGTGGAGGTCCAATTTTATGTAGCTGGATACACGCAGCAAAAATGTGAATAGTTTTCTCTGTTATTTATTTGAAGATAGGAAAGGCTCAGTTGCCTGATACTGTTCAGCAAATATAGGTTCTAATAAGTTAGGGTTTTCTTTTTAAAAACCATACTTTATCGCATAGCAGAAGAGATTCACATTGATTACCGATACAGCTGACCTGAATAAAGTACATTTCAATTGTTGTCTTTGATTAAGAGTTGTGTATCTTAATTCTAATACTCATCTCCAGTGTGAATATACTGTATCACACATACACTGTTCAGAATAGCCTGAATGAAATGCATTTCTGATAATTTGGAACAAATTAAGGTAAGTAGGTAGGTGGGGGGGGGGAGGGGAAAGAGAGAGAGAGAGAGAGACAGAGACAGAGAGACAGACATAGACCCATAGATTTAAGGAGTCTTACCTTGTTTGTTAAAAGTTGTTTTTATTTATTTAAAATATTTATATACCAGCTGCCATTTCATGCATGCAACATTACTCCTTCTTATAAATTTTAAAATTGCAAAGAAATGTGTTAACCATCGTTAGAATGTATAAAACATATATAGTAAACATTTTCTTTTAAATTAATGTACAAATAAGCAGATTTGCCCATTAAAAGATGCTGCTGTTTCTGCCTGTGCAACAATAAACATTTTTTTAGAAAGGTGGGGTAGAAGGGAAGAGAGCCACCTTTTGAAAAACAGGGTGAGAACAAGCCATTGTCATAACACGATAGGCAGCCCCAAGCCAGAATTTCCATCCTAAAGTCCAAGCGGAACATTTCCAGTCTAGCATTAGTTTCAAATGATGGGAATTTCTCAGGTCTTCTCTTGGTATATACTAGCCATCTTTAGATGCAGAAGGTCTGGGGGGTATTTTTTCAGGTCCTGCCTTTTGGTCACCAAGGTGCTAGATCAAATGTGTCTTTAATCTGACCTAGGAGAGTTGATCTACTTTCCTGTTTCTCAACTTCAGCAACTTTAAGTAGTGGGGAATTCTATTCCCAGAATTCCCAAGCCAGGGAATGGATCTATACTATACGAGTATAGTTGTTAGAAGAGATTAAATGGGTAAATATTTGATGGCGTTTCCCATTAATTATGTAAATCACACAATTTCTGTGTAGTATACGTGTTTGTGTTGATTGTAGTCAATAAATAATTGGGGATATTGAACTCACCACGGATGGTTGATAAATGACATATTCTCCTAGGTCAATTCATTTTCTCCCTGCTTTATTTCTAAGCACACATTTGTTATTTTAAAACCTTATTACCGCAGTCTGAGACCATTTCTTAATTTAGGTTTTGAATTTTCCAAGCTTAATTTCTCTTTGCACATCGTTACCATGTTTGTCTCTAATTTATAATTAAACATTTTCTCATTTAAATCTAGTTACTTTTCTATATGAGTTTGATTGGAATTCCAACTCTAAAAGAATTATTTATTTCTACAGCAGACGTGGAATGGATAAGCGGCAGTTGGATGGAAGCAAATCAGCAGTGGAAACACCACAAAAGAGGAAGAAGATGAAAGTTAGCCAAGGGGACTCTTTTCTACCATTAGATACAGGTCTTTCCCTTGCAGAAGATGAAGCATTAGTATTACAATTGCTCAACAATTAAACCTCTTTTCCCACCCTTGGCAATGTTATTCCAGTTATTTTTGTCTTTATTAAACAAAGACAAGGATAAAAAATATTCATGTGTTAACATCTGAAAGTATAGATTCTCTGATGGGTGCCTCGTGACTACTTTAGTTCATAGGTGTTCCCTGTTATGAAAGTTGTAAATGTCTTTATCTGTCAGATCTTTCAATAGTTATTTTTTCTAAGATGCCAGGAGTTTTTTAAAAATATATATATAATAATTCTTTGTACAGAAAGCTTTGAGTAACCCAGCAGGATAAATCCTTCCCACCTTGGGGTAAATTTTACAAGGTAAAATGACCAAAATTGAATGGATACCCATAAAATATTTTAAATATTATTTATGTCAAACAATATTTTTTTTCCAAAATAAAATGAGAAAAGGTCAATTTTCAATTTTCCTTAAAGCATTTACTTGATATTCTCAATGTTGATATAAATTCTCCTTGCTTTTGCTTTCTATCAATAAATCAAGATACTAATAATTCTGTATATCATTTCTTCTTATGGGGTATTTCCAGATTTTTATCCTTCAAGCACTTGATTTCAATCTTTAAATAACATTCCAACACCGTACATTTTTTACCATTGTTAGCAGGAAAAAATACGCAGGTTGAAATGTGTTCCACAGGAGAGTAGAGCCCAGCTTCTGCTTCAGACTTTTTGAAATACAAGTAGTTCTCATGTTATGACCCTAATTGGGACCAAAATTTCTGTCAGTAAGTGAAGCCATCTAAACCTATGGCCCAGATATCTAGATCATTTAGCCATTGGAAAGCAATGCCCTCAAAATATGTATTTCATGCAGAGATCCAGGGAACTTTCTGAGGGGACATTGTGTTGCAATAAGATGTAAGGTTGGTGGGATGTTCCCATAGTCAAAAATTAGGATTGCCAACCAGCCCCCCCATTTATATTTCCAATATTAGCACCTGCCGTGGTTGGTTTGAATTCAGTTGAGCGCTTGTCCAGATTTTCTGGGGAGACCAAAGCCAAAGGGGTGTTGTACTGAATCAGACACTAAATTAAACATCTGTGCTAGAAGTTGCCCACTCCTGGCACACTGCTATCTCAATGTAAATGTCTACTCTGATTAATTGCTGTCCAGGTTTTCACAGCAGGTTCCAAGAATAGTCTTAAGTATTTGATTGTGACACTTCTTGCGTACAGGTAATAATCGATTTGTCTCACATTTTTGCCATTCTCTTTTTAAAGATGATTATCTTCTAAGATGTGGGAATGAAATGTTAAATCAGGGGTCTTCAAACTTGACAGCTTTAAGACTTGTGGACTCCAACTCCCAGAATTCCTCCTCCAGTCATGTTAGCTC